>JAPQNM010000018.1:3629124-3694124 GCA_029783475.1 Metacarcinus magister
CCTGTGACACTTGACTCTCAGATAGCATCTTGTCACTCTGAACACATGGGCCGGATGTTTAGCAGCTCACTAAGAGAACTGGTTATCTATCACACATATGTGTGAACAGTGACTTGCTCTCCCATTATATAACAAAATACATTAACCAATAAAATATCGATCTATCTATCTACATACCTAGTTCATATCGAGAGAAGGCATTTATGGTTCAGAGACTTAATTCTCCCCCTTCCCCTCTGTGCCTTGTCTTTCCGTAGCAGAGGATACAGAGAAGGGTTTCCCAGATCCCTCGTTCCATCCCTTTTAGTCGCCTTTTACAAGAGGTAATTCTCTCTCTCTCTCTCTCTCTCTCTCTCTCTCTCTCTCTCTCTCTCTCTCTCTCTCTCTCTCTCTCTCTCTCTCTCTCTCTAAGAACTCCGAGGTTATGGTGTAATATTTTCAGAATTGATCCTAGACAATACAAACAACTGTAATTAATACGTGAGGGTTGTAAGTGATTTTTTCTTTTGAATTAGCTGTTACGCAATCATTCAGCAAGAATCAAATACGTAATGACAACTCAAAGAGATGATAGTTGACCATGTAGTTAACATATTGAAGTAGTCAGTAAGGAAAAGATAGTTAGGTGATTATCGTCAAGGTGAGAATTATATCTGAGTGGGGCAAAAATTAAAGATAAATAAGGATTAGTACATAAATAGATCTGTCTATCTATATACCTAGCTTACGTAAGGTAAAGGTGGGTAGTCACGACAAGAAGTCTATATTAAGGTTCAGTGAGTCATTACCCCCCCCCCTTTGCACCTTGTTTTTTATCATATAAGATTATACAGAGGAGGGGCTTCCCAGACCCTTAGCTTAATCATTACCTGGTTGCCTTTTACCACCTGCAGGGAATAAAGTGTTGGTATTCTCACAGTCCCCACCACAGGGATAACAAATTGATATATACTACAATTAATTAATCCCGAACAGACAATTAAATTACGGTACATAAAAAAAAAAACACCTTAAGTTACAGTAAAGACAGAGTTCTACTTTTTAAACAGACCTGAACAAAATATTGCAATAATTTTGATTGATGAGCGATAAGAAAGAAGGGAAAAGGTTTGTCACTAATCACGGTTAATAATCTGACTATTATTAACAGCCTATTAATCTCTCTCTCTCTCTCTCTCTCTCTCTCTCTCTCTCTCAGCCTAATGAAGATGTTGAAGAAAAATTAAAGGTAGGGTGAAATAAGGAAGGGAAGTATATAAAAAATAAATAAATAAATAAAAAATGAATAAAGTAAGATGGGTGAGAGAGAGAGAGAGAGAGAGAGAGAGAGAGAGAGAGAGAGAGAGAGAGAGAGAGAGAGAGAGAGAGAGAGAGAGAGAGAGAGAGAGAGAGAGAGAGAGAGAGAGATTAATGAGAAAAGCAATGATACAATATATAATTAAGCAAAAAACAGGGACATAATCATCAACTATTGATGGAATGAAGTTAATGTAAAACATAGCTTGTAAGATCAAAACCATTACAACCCCCCTGACACATAAGGAAGTGTGTAACTGAGCATCTCTTGCAGACATTCAAACCCAAAAAGGAAGAAGGAAAGTGAAGCAGAGAAAAAAAATGATTTAAACATATGTTGCTATAAAGTCTGATGATAAAGAGGAACCTTTAACATGCATCTACTCGATTCCTTAGTAAATATCTTAATGGCAAGCAAAAAGAGCTCCATAACATTAAATGTTTGGGTATTAGTATGAATGCAAATTGCCTGGACACAAAAAGGCAAAGAAAACCCAGTGGACAGAACAATGCATTACAGATCTGATAAACACAAATTCAGTATCATAGGCAATCTTTAGAAAGTTGCAACTCGGTCTTTACTTCCATGAAAGATAATGAATTAAACACCTAATGCAGCACATATATGTATTTAGTTAATGCAAAAAGGAGCAAGGGCCAGACATCAGAGGTCATATGGCGCTATGTTAATCTAAAAGGTAGATGGTATAGCAAATTATGGGATGGGAAAGAACAGTTAGTGTCTTTGTATATAACACAAATTTCCACTTGACTCACCAATTGATGAATGAACTCTTGCCTGCAGAATGGTTCCCCATAAGCATAACGTTGATCTTCTTCCGAGGAGGCAGAATCTTCATACCCAGACTCTCACCAATGCCCACCAGACCTAAACAAGAGGAAACATTCATCATGAAGCATATTCTTTACAGTAAGTCAGTGATTCTTTCCTAAACGATATCTATGATACCTCAGCCTCTAATTACTTTCAATGGGTATATTTGTGGCATTTACCAGATTTCCCAGTGAATAATGTACACTCGTCCCTAGGCATTCATAGATTTTACTTTTGCAGGTGCGGGTAACAAGAATTTTTTTTTTAATGATTAGGTTTTATAGCATTTTTAAGTAAAACATGTTCTTGATTTATGCAAGAGATGTGTTCTAAGTAAGCGTACATAATTTGAATATCATGAAATTCAAATACCATATCAAAAGTAAAAATAAATAAAGGAAATCAATTAAACGTGAGGTTGCAGTATATGTGATTTTGAATTTCACACATATTACTTGTATAAGCAATTTAATAAACTTAGTGATTTGCATTATTAAATTATGCATATTCTAAACATGTAAATTGAAGCTCTGCCATAGTTTAAATGTTTTTTTTGCCATAAGAAAAAATTTAATTGATTATTCACCAATTTCACATTTTCATGTGTTTCTGTTCCGTAGCTCCAACACATATTGGGGAATGAGAGTATTTTTCCCCTTACTATCCAGCTTACATCACTCACATTAAATCATCAATTAAAGGAGATAGCCAATACAAGATATCTATATACATATTCACATAGAAAAGATCAAATATTGAGAAGAAAAGGAGAAGCTAGTTATTTGAGGACAAGAAAAAATTACAAAAAAGGAATTTGCTTCAACGATAAAAAAATGTACAGTTTTCTTTAATTGGAATGGACTGAAGCAAGAGGTGATAATGGCAAAGAATGTACAACAACTGAAAGAAAAACTGGACTTTGGGAGAAGGGACTGATCCTGCTGAAGCGAACTGTGTTTAGTCTTGCAGCATAGCTGGTTTATTGCCTGCATCAAGGCCCACCAAACATTGTTCACCCAAGAAACACGTGTCTGGCGTACCTAGGAAGACTTGTTCCCTTGTTTAGAGTTTCCTCAATCATTTTCATGTACTTTCCAATGTCTTCAGTTTGTTTATGGTCTTAGTTTAACTGCTTCTATTTTGTCTTGCATTGTTTTTGTTATCATTTTGCAACATTTCCTTATGAGATCATCGATGGCTGTTGAGTTTTCTTGTGTTTTCTTTGGGTGCCTTCACACTTACTCTGAATGTGCATGGATGTAGTATACTTGAGGTTAACATCAAGTATACTACATCCACACACATTCAGAGACCCAATCTTCAGGGTTCGTGGAGACATTATTCTCTCCTCCCTCTCTACGCCTTGTCTTTTCATCAGAGAGTATACAGAGGCTTCCCAGACCCCTCGCTCTACCCCTTTTGTCACCTTTTACAAACCGTAGGGATAACATTGGTAGAATTCTTGACCCCCATCACAGGGCATAAACAATCATCCCCAGACATCAATCCAATCTCCCAACTTCAGCTCCACAATATCCTGGAGGGTAGTCAAATCCTTAGGACCGGACAACCTTCCAATCATCATCACCACAAAAACAAGTCACCCCTTCTAGCCACAGACACAGGTACATTAACTACAAAAGATCCAACTGGGAAGCCTTCACAAATGAGACAGAACACCACTTGGAAGCATTAAATAGTATGTACACCCATCACAAACATCAACCTAACTGTTCATATCCATAGAGGCAACTGAAAAACACACAACCCCAACTTCACACCAGAAATTAAAGGCCTCATTAGACAACGTGACACTCAAACATAGTACTTCCCCAACACTCCTCATACAAGACATTACACAACAAATACAAGCACTGAACACACAAATGGAAAACAAAATTATAGAACAACAAACACTAAATTGGCACAGATTTCTCAACACACTGTACCACAAAACAAACACCAGTAAACTCCACAAAACATTAAAAAGCATCACACTCTCCAACAGCAACACCACACCGCCATCAGCACAACACACACCATACACTCAAACAACAAGTAAACACCTTCATCATACGCCTCTCTCATGTCAACCACCTCAACTCACACCCTAACGATCGACAAGTCATCCAATATAAAAGACAATTTCCTACAGACTCAGACTTTGCACCTTTCACAAACTGCCAGACAAGTCACAACGTCCACAACCTCAAGCACTCACCTGCCTGTGGTCCAGATAACATAAGTAACATACACCTTAAACACCAACATAACACTCTATAGTTACTTACACAACGTCTGGAATCACAGTACCATCATCACCATCTCCAAAACCAACAAAGACCCAACACTACCTTCCTCACACCACACTATTACACTACTCTTCACTCCTTCTAAAGTCACAGAACACCTCATTCTATACCAGGTCACACCACAAATTTGACTAGCACCCTCACAACATGATTTCAGATCTCTACACACAACAAACACTCTTCTCACAGACCACACAAACAATTTTTGACGGCACCAACTCAGCTAAGCCTCCACATAGAACACTTCTCGTAACACTAAATAATAGTAAAGCCTTTGATACCATCCCTCTGCACAACCTCACAAACAAAGTATATATGTAACATAGACATGCACAAAAGTACAAAATGATGGCTGGCAGAAATGCTTACGTGTCATTTACTGCCAAACATCGAACATCGGAAACTTCACAATTGGTGTTCCTCAAGGGTCCGTACTTTCACCTGCTCTCTTCAACCTATACATGCATGACATACCCACACCAGACACCATGCCAAATACACACAGCTTCTTACACAGACGATATTACAATAACATGAACTCACCAAAACGCCAAGACAGCTACTCATATTCTTCAACCTCACCTCGACACACTTCACTTCTGGTTCATCTTAATCAGACTTAAAATAGCACCAAGCAAATCCACAGTCACTCTCCTCACCAACTGGACAGCTGAACACTGCTACATCCCACACCTCACCATAACCAACACCATTATACCAAACACACAGAATACTTGGCATAACATATGATTCATCAATGACTTACAAACACCATATCACAAACATCAAAAACAAATGCACATCAAGACTCAATGCCCTTAGATCGCTTGCCAATACAACAATTGGACACAATAAAGAAACCACAACCACACTATACAAACAATAGATACGGTCAGTGATGTATTATGCAAGTCCTGCCTGGACCTCTAACCTCACTGAGACACATCACAACACCCTACAGACTATACAGAACAAAGCCTTAAAAATCATTACAGGATGCACAGCTGCCACACCTACAGACCACCTACACCACCAAACCAAAGTCCTCAAGGTTAAGGACCATCTTGAGATAAGGCACACAAACATTCCACAGCCGCCACAAACCCACAACACTCACTATACTACATGGCACACCACCCTCACACACCAAGAAACATCAAAGTAACACCTACCACACATTATCACACACAAATTTCATCTTCACTACCACCTTATCCTCCCCAAATCAGCCTCCAGAAGCATATTCACACCCAGATCACCCACCACTCCATCCAGTTACTCAAGGACAACACTCAGATGCTTGCACGGCCCCAAGACATCTATCCTTCTGAATCTTCCCTTTACCGTGAGGACAGAGTCCACCTGGCCAGGCTGCAGTGTGGATGCCACCTGGCTCTTCTGAGCTATCAGAAAAGACTGGACAGGTCCATTCTGAATGGTTGTCTAGGATGCAACACATCATCCCACACAGTCAAACATATTACAGAAGACTGCACTGCAAATAATCACACATGTCAACAACACAACATACACTCCATGAAGACCCTGTGGGAAAGCCTGGTCCAGGCCATGGTCTATCTCAGGAACTCGGGGCTGTTCGGCCAGACAGCCTGAAGAACAACAACTACTGATTTATAATATGTCATGTAAATTTGTAACCAGACTTAATAGCAATTAGGTGTGTGGAAAGATAACTCTTTATTCATGCATATTACCTATTCTTGGATAAACTGTATCAATAAACTGAAACAGACCTGAAACTCAAACACAAATTGAATTAAAAACACAAACACACACAGTTGGACAGGACTGAATGAAGACAGAGGTGGTCCAATCAAGGAGGCTCCTTGATTTCAAGTTGAAGTTGGACAAACAGATTTGAACACAGGACAGCATAAGATTGTCTCACATCATATAAACAACTAGATAAATACACATACACACACAACCATACCATTCTCAGTGTCGGTATAAAGGCTGTGGCAGCGTCTGAGGATCTTTTCATTCACTGAAGTGGTGGCAGCATCAGAAGTGTTTGCTGCACTGCGTTGCTTTACTTTTCCAGACATTCTGAAATTTAACACAAAATATTAATCACTAACAATGATTTAAATATGTGAATCAAAAAAAGTTATGGGATGAAAATAAGTGACACGTGGAAGTTCAGAAAGAAAATGGAGGTTGAAAGAGAATAAAATTGAAAGGTTCAGAGATGAATAATATTTTGCTCAGCAAAATCCTACCCAAGGTTGGGAAAAAAAAAGTGTGTTAACCTTAATGTAATGCAGAAAATTTTATTAATTCTTATGGGCTCTTTCACATGGTGCGAGCAATACCAGCACCTGAACTTTTGCAACCGCCTCTGCAAACCTTTTCATATAGTGCGGTTGAAAACAGATCACCACTCGTGCAGTGTGCCTGTTTTTCCAGTTTGCATTGAGCAAGTACTGTGATAAGCTTTGTCTCCTTTATCCCTTACATTTGCAAAGAAAGAAGGGGCATGGGTGCAAATTATGAGTGCATACCTTGGTTGCTGAAAGGAGCAAAGTTAGAACATTTAACAACCTTTTTCAAGACTTGAAAAGATAGTGTTAAATTTTTCAACTACTTTAGAATGTCAATTTCCACCTTTGACAAATTGCATCACAAGTGGCATGACATCAGGTTAAAATCAAACAGGCTACTGAAATTTGTCAGTTTGTCTGTGGAGAGATGAGCAGGTATTGTATACTGACGGCTCCGAGTAAGGTAGATATGTATACTTTGGTTGTCATTTCTGCATAACTACTGCTCGGATAATATCAATATAAATATGAAGTCCTACACATTATACATAGTGTATTCAACGCATATATGAAGGTTTCAGGCAGTGCTTGTCATTATTTACCTTGCAAAGCGTCTTTGAAGTTAGATGCCTCAAAAAAATTTCAAATTACACAAGAGCTTATAGAATCTAACAGAGTCCATTTTAACTCTTCGCTTATTTTACTTGGGTTTTTTTTTTTTTTTTTTTGGTGTATGCTAGGTTATACGTCACTATGACGTAGTCCTTTCAGAATTCCCAGCCAATGAGAATCAGTCATGTGGCTTTCTTGAACAGAGACGTAGATGACAGGTCATATCATTAGTTCGTTCAGAGCCACCATCATGGACACACTTGCACTGATACGGGATTTTCGGCAAGCAACCTACACTTAATTTCAACCAAAAGCTTTGGTTAAGGTAAGTTAGCTAGAAGGGGTGTGTCAGGTAGGGCTTACCCACCACGTAGGAGGTTATTATGTGATTTAACTATGATTATTACGTGATAGGTTGGGGATCTGGGCGGGCTTGCTCCCCCAGCTAAGAGGTTATTACGTGAGTTCCGTTTAGGTTAGGTTGGTGGGGCCTGGGGGGCTTGCCCTCCAGTTAAGAGGTTATTACATGGGTTCAGTTTAGGTTAGGTTAGGTTGGGGGGATCCAAGGGGCCGTATACCACCCCACGTTGGAGGTATCTGGTTTGGTTGTATAAGCTTTTTAAAGTTTTTACCCTCCCAAAAAATAGGTTTTTCACCTTAGATTTTTTCAGATTGCTATATACGGCCTATATTTGCTTCCCCCACCCTAAGACCCGGCTTTCTCAAAGTGTCATCAAGCTTATTGGCTATAGGAAGAAGATAGGGGACGAGCAGTAGTTATGCAGATTTACCGCTTGGTTATCTTTCTTACTACGGCAGAAAGGCCCCCAAAATTATCTAAATTCAGCTTAGATTAGATTAGGCTAGGTTACATTAGAAAGAATTCAATTTAATTTTCAAAATAAGCAGGCCGGAGGAGGGTTGGTGGCGGGCCATACCAGAAAAAAATAAAAATTTTAAGAAAATTAGTTTTTGTGGTGTTTTTAATGTGCTTTTTGATTGATTTTAAATCTCATTTATTGTTCAAATATCTTGTTCTGATGTTCTCTTACATAAAAATAAAATATGGTTTCCCACAGGTTCCCCAAGATCATGGAGAGAAGGTAGGAGAAACTCAGAAACAAGTGTTATGCTCAAGAAATTAATTACAAAATCAGTTGAATCACATCAAAACACAACAAAATTTTTTTTTTTAAATAATTCATTGACAACCTCTTTCTGCAAATTAACTTAGGTAAATATTAAGAAGTACATCAGTCTTTTAATTTTCCAAAAAACCCGAAAATGGGCAGTGTGGATCAAACTACTGGACGAAACAATTTTTTTCTGATAGATGTTGATGTTTTTTGAATGAATATTATAGTTCCTCCTGTCGCAAATCAGTTATTTTTTTGTCTCCCCTCTCCCCCATGGCAGGTAATGATTTGCGACAAAAACAAATAAAAGATTAAAACAAAACACACCAAAATCTACAAGAAAATAATAGTTTCGTCCACTTAAAATACCTAACCTAATCTAACCGACGCATAAACATGAGATTCAAAATGTTCAGAATGACAAGCTCTATCCTACGAGGTATAAAAAACTGCCGCTATGAGACTGGTGTACTACTAAATAAAAACCTTAAGTTGATAATCTACACAACATTTAGTTATAACTGAAACCAAATAAAATGTTTTTCACCTGAGTGACACGGACGTAATACTGAAAATTTACCCAATGATCGGTTTTAATACAAGCCGTAGCCAGACAGGAGAACAGGGACGACCACTGAAAACTGGAGGACGACCAATGAGCACCACAGGATAACCTAGACGACCACTAAGTATGATATAACGAAGAGGACGACCAGACCAGACCACCGAGCACAACCAGACCAGACCGTTGCAGGACACTTCCAATACACACACACCACATACCCAATATTCACTCAGTACTTCACAAAGGAGATACAGACTTTACACCTGATAAGAAAGGGGTGTAATTATATAAGTATAACGCATAATAATGACCTGGGATTGGTGAGGCGATATGTAGACGTGTAGACGATCTCTCCTTTCTTTTCCCTTCCTTGCCTTTTTTCCTTTCTTCCCTCTTTCTTTCCCTTCTCCTACCCCTTAAACTTACACCTACGATAATAAAGGGGTGTAGTTAGATAAGTATAACGTATAATAACCTGGTGGTGGTGGGACTGTGGAGGTGGTGTGTAGACGTGTGTGTGGAGGATCGTTGAGCAGCAGCTGAGGTGAGGTGACGTCCGCCGCGCCGCTAAATCCTCCTTCCTCACCCTTCTTCTTTTACATTACATTGACATAAAATAAAGATTCTAACATGACAACGTTAATTTATAATACGTAAAATGAATTGTAAATCAAGTGTATATTGTACTAAATTTGTATACGTTAGATATATGACATGGGGGTAAGGGGTAAGGGGGGATAGGAGGAAGACAACACGGAGGGGCGAGGGGCGGATACACGCAATTCTCGTCCTTCCGGCCAGTCAGTGGTTGATCAATGGAATGTGACACCGTGGGTTAAAGATGTTAATGAACACCGGACGACTCATGTGTTTGAAATCAATGGTGTGTGGATAATGGTGTGGAGCAGGGCAGACTTGCAGCTTAAAGTGGCGTGGTGCCTGGTGGTGGTGGCCAGGTGGGTGGCAGCTGATTGTGGTGTAGGTTAATATTCATATTAACTACGGTGTCATATCTCCTTTTCTGCTTTATGTTGTACTTATATTTCGTTTTGACCGTTATTTGTTACTTCTCAATGTTGATAACTATTCTGGGGGGTGGATGAAGGGTTACAAAAAAAAATAAGTTATTTGCGGGAGAAACGGATACGGATTAATTCAGAACTTATCAAATCTTATCAGAAAAAAAGTTTTGTCCTTGAAATCGATGATAGTCCAATATGACTAATCAATCATATCTGGTGGTGACCTAGTGGGTGGTTGCATATAGTGGTGTGGTGCCTGGTGTAGGTGCTGGCTAGGTGGGTGACAGCTACTAATCTCAAGGCAGTTAGCTCGTTGATTTGGCACTACCCTTACGCAATTCTGCAGGAAGAAACTCAGTGTTTATTTCATTAATGGCATAGGCAGCACAGGAAATATTTTTAAAAAATTAAAACCAAATAAGACATAAGACTAAAACATTTTTAAAGATTGCATTTAATTTTCAATCTGAACCTTGCAGGAAGATGAGTTGCAGCACCCAAACCGAGGTGTCACCACTACGCCTGGGGCCTGTCACCACTCCCTTAGGACAGGCTAATGAGGCAATTTATGTTCAGCCATCAAAAGCCACTTCAAGTCTTCCACCCCCAGTCCTAGTTTTCTTTGGTGGTGATGTACAGGTAATGTATGGACTGGTTTACATACCGTTTCTTTAAATAAAGTGTTTAATTTCTAGCATTAAGATTGATTTAAGATAAATATATATATATATATATATATATATATATATATATATATATATATATATATATATTTTTTATCTTACAAACTTTACGTAATTCTAAGGCCTCATTATTAAAAGAAAACTTTAAATATATATATATTATTGGAGCATTTTATAATGGAATATCAACTTGATCAATTGATATGTATTAACATGTTGAAATTGTGTTCTTAAAGTGCTAGGTGATTAATTTACAGTCAGAACTCAATCAATTTTAGTAGAGTATCAGAGTGAACATGAGTCTGCTGGAATTAAGTGTAGTCCAGGTTTTCCATATATATATATATATATATATATATATTCTAATATTCTACCACATTAATCCCCGCGGTTCTTTACATTTTTAGAATAAAGTGTCATAATATAATGAAGATCTTATGAATAGTAGTGACCCATGACTTGCCAGGATTACCCTGAGGTCATGGCAGCACACCGTGATCACAAGCGGTATGTGGACTGGTCCCTCACCACCACAGCAACACTCTTGGCCTCAAAGTTCCCTGCTCATCATGTGTTAGTTATCAAACCCAGCAGGTAATCTATGTCAGTGTGGTGTAACCTAGATGTCCGTATTGTTTTGAGTTGCAGTTACAATACTGCAATACATGTATTATGTGATGCTATAACTGTCACTTTTATTAAATGTGATTTCCTATGTTTTATGTTCTCATTTTTATTAAATTTTGAGTATTACATGTCATATCTTCATTATTTTACTGTGAATTCAATTTATATTTTTTGCATAAGGCCTCTTAAAATTATTCTCTAGAAATACAGAATACAGACTGATATCTTAAAAAATATTCAAAACATTGAATGAAGTAATTGATTTTTATCAACAAACATCCAGTCGCAGGATGTTTCATTCCAGTTTAACTTCATGTGTAGAGTGTATATTTACTATTTTAGATTTGATCAAGGTTTTATCACCTTACAATCACAGGTATTTTTAAAGAAGTTCTGTTGACTCTTTATTATGATTAATTTATAAAGAAATGTTTAGCCGGCAGTGTAGGCTCTAAAATTGTACTCATACAAAAATTGCATCTCCCAATGTACAAAGCAGACTTTGTATACACTTGATATTTGTACAATCCTGATGTGAGCATCATGATGTGGCAGGGTAATAACGATAATAGAGAAATTATATATTATAAATAGTGTTAATTTTTGTTGTTTGGCACATGGTATGTTTCAGTGCAGTATCTAATTGGAACTTCCCTCCATCATGTTTTACCTTTCCATAGTCCCAACTGAGGCATTTAAGTCAAATAAGGATACAAATATATCAAGTGTTTTTAATTTGTTTGTTATATTAAGATTATGTTGACTATCTTATTTTCAGAATGGAAAAAAAAACCTTCAGCTGTTATGACAACTTTGTGTCCAGCAACAGTGTTGGAGCACCAACTCATGACCCGGGAGTAACAGCCTTGAGTCACCTTGCAGCATTAATACCACAAGCTATTAGGAAAGCTCAAACTTTCCTGACGAGTACAAAAGATGACGAACTCCCATCTGACCAATCCTGTGAAGAAAATCATATTGGCGATTCATCACAGTCATCAAGCAGTAATAATCCTCATGAATGGGACAGTTCAGATGTACAGTATTGTGGTACAAATTTTCCTAAAACCAGTGATAAATGGTTAAAGAAAGAATTTGGACAGACAGACTTTGATGAGATAACCTTGATAGGGTTCAGCAAGGGATGTGTTGTGCTGAACCAAATCATAACCGAGCTTCATGCAACGATGACTGTTGAATTATTACAGAGCAAGCTACCTGTTGGCTTTGTTAATAAGGTAAGAGGTTATGATTTGGTAACTAGTGTGTTGAGGCATTTAATTGGTAAGGATATGTGAAGGAGTCATGTTATGTATTTCCTCCTCAGCCATACATGATATGACTATTTATGGTTCTGGATCACGTAGTTTTGCATTTAGATGTGTTGGCTATCACCTTTCATCTTACTGGTGGACTGACGGTCCACACTATTTTCATATATTACCCATTACAGCAGTTGTTTACATTGACATTCACACTTTTATCCACCACTGTTTGTCAGAAAACATTGTGACAGGAGGAAGTACATTTTATTATTATTATTATTTTGACTTAATGTTCATAATTGGGATAAGTATTTGCAATTTACTATCGGTATATATGACAACACTTAGTTTTGAGAGATTGAAGGAAGCCTGTTAGTGTGTATTATTTATATCTGTGCCAACATATAAGGTGCGCCGCATGTACTGGCTGGATGGTGGGCATGCAGGAGGCCACAACACATGGATCACCGCCCCATCCATCCTCAAGTCTTTGGCAGCACACCAACACATCACTATTCAGATACATGTCACACCTTACCAGGTTAGACTTACTTATTTATATTTCTACCATGTCTCTCCCAACACGCAGGGAAATTTTGGCATTTTGCTGAAAAAAACACTCATCAATTGTGCAACTTTCCATGCCTCTATTGTGTTAAACTGAACGGCAATAGACTCTTACATCATTTATCTCCAAAATACAAAGAACCAAAATTTCTATGTTGAGATATGTATCTGTAGCACAGTGAGGAAGAGGTGTAACTTTCGGCATGAGAATATGCTGTGTTTGGACGGCTACCTCAGTGTACTTCTTTTTTTTTGTGTGGAGCGAGGTTTAGTTTCCCAGCCACTCTCCATCCTAGTCTATGCACTTGTTTCCCTAACTCAAGTCCCTTATCCCTTCCATTCTTATTTTCCCAAACTTCTTTCCTCCCTTCCCTCTCCATCCATTCATATATATATATATATATATATATGTATATTAGACTGATGATCTTGGCCTGTCAAACCAGTCGATAAGTATAACAGCTGTTGACTAGGGATTTTTAGCATGTCTTTGTACTAATCTGGGCCTGCTGTGTTTTTTTATATATTTTTTCTTCATGAATAGTGCTGGTAATATGTTAAATGTAATAAATGGACAAATTGATTAATGATTGTTATATATGCTTGACATTCACCTTCCCTTTTTTTTTCTCTCTTTTCTAACATTTACTTATAGTGACTCATTTTGTTACAGGTTCGTGATGAATTCCGTCCATGGATTGGTAAAGAATGTAAGTCATTTTATGACAACTTGCGATATGCAGGAGCCAAGGTAGATTATTTCCTCCACTTTGAAGAAGCGCCTCCATCTCTTTTATCACACTTTAAAGTCCTGAACCATTTTGTTTGATATTTAATATGAAACTAACAAACATTACAGCCATGTATCATTACACCTGATTGGGTAAATATGAGGGAGAGAATAGAACTAAGGCCAAACACATTCCTGTTTGTTGACATTATTGCAATATTTGTTGTGGAGAAAAACAAGAAAGACAAATTTCTATAACTTTTTTTCTGAAACGGAGTTCAAAAACTATTTTGTTTGCTGTTTTAACGTCTGAACAATGTTTACTAGGTTTAAAGTATTTCCTAACAGTTACTCCATGTTAGGTTGGGATGGGGTTATTTCTTAGATTTAAAGATGTCTTCAATGGTAAAAACAGATTGAAAGTAACCAATAAATGCTTTGGCCATTTTTTATTATTTTTTTTGCTACTTTACCATTTTCTAGACTGGAATGCATAACTTAAAGACCCCATTCAAGATGTTATGGAATTCTGTCCATGATTCATTTACATCAATTTAGTCCTCTACTAAACTCCAATCAGTATTTGCTAAAAATATTCTTAATTTTTCAGTTACCTTTGAAATAAGTGTAGATAAATTCTTAGCCCACATTTTCTTTGTAAACCTCAAGGTTTATATTAAGGGACAATTTTATGATCACTAGTGCCTAATTCTGGGCACGTATGAACATTATTTACTAGACCGTCATTTGTATCTATCTATTTATATACCCGGCTGTTATCCATAAAAGTGGGTAGCAAAGACAAGGCATTATACACACACCCACATATATATACACGCACACATACAAAGACATTATTCATGTGTTTGATAACTCAGCCATATGTACATTATTTACTGTTGCTTTGGAAACAGCAATGGTCTTGGCACTTCCTTCTTCATACTTGCACATTACAGAAAACATTTCTCCTCCAAGTCTGAAAAAAAGAAGAAAAAACATTAGATATATTTTACACACTCGTACCACATTTAAAAGCATTCAAATTAATTAGGAAATTAACAGAAAGGATCAGAAATAAAGTGGTGGAAAATACACCTGTACTAAGAGACAATCGGCTCTAAAGAACAACTTCTCCCCCTTTCAGTCCACTAATTATATAGAAAATCAGACCCTGTGTGTTGTAAAAGTGACTAAAAAGATGGACCAATTGATTGATTCATTGAAATTGAGTTGCTGTAATGAGTCATATAGAGCGAGGAGTGTGGGAAGCCACTCCTTTGAAAAGACAGGGTGTAGAGGGGGAGGGGAGACTAATGTCTCCCAGAACCTTAATGCCTTGTCTTGGCTATCCTGCTTTATGGCTAATATTAGTTGGGTATATAATTAATAGATTGATTGACTGAATACTTTCATAACATTCGTGACATATCTGTCCCCAATTACAATTATAACAGTCACTTACTTTAACTTGGATTTTGACATCATGAAATTCTATATAAAAAAGATGACAAAGAACTTGCCTTTGAGCCAGCCACCTATTCTTGATGACAGCCAACTTTAGGGAGTCACAGCTGAAAGAGGTCAGTAGGTTGGTGTGGATAGCTCTTCCCATGCCCTCCACAACAACAAGATCACACTGCCATTTCACCAGCTCATCCACAAGTGAAAGAGGCAATCGACTGAAAAGAGTGCAACATCAAGTCAATCCCATGAAGAATAAGAATAAAAGTTTAATACAATTATGATAATGAGAAAACAAAGTTTCAAGTTTTAGTCCATTATGTTGTGCCACTTTCAAGACAGAGCTCCTAACCTGAAGTCCAAGCATGGTGAGGCTTGACCAGACTCCCGCACACAGAGGGTTCCTGCTTCCAGGTGTTCATGCATGACGGGACACACAAGGGCCACCTGTTTCATCACCATAATGAGCTCCTCTGCCGTGACATCATTTAATGCCGGCTTACTATTGGCACACAGCACAACCTGAAACATTAATAGTCTTTAGGATAGTATTGTTTATGGGGCTGTTATTATAGTCGTCAGCAGCAGCAACCACACCTACACAAAGCAAGGCCTGAAAAAGGAAATAATAAAAAGGAAAAAAATCCACTTAAATAGTGAACCACCACCACTCACATCTAGTACTATACAAAAACAAAACAAAATTAAAGAGGAGAACCTTACCCTAGTTCCTCTTATAAGCAGTTCTCGAGCAAAAGGTATGATCCCAAGAACAACATCACAGCCAGAATTGTCTAGGAAAATGATAGCACATTTATAAGGAGCCTGCTGCTGCCTATTCAACCAGGCATCAAGATCATCATGAAGCCAAGGACGTTCTGAAAAAAGAAAAAAAAAATCGCCAAAAAAATGGTCAATGAATATGTACATATAACATAAATGTTTTAATGTTCAGTAACCAAAAAATTAACATATAAAAAAGGATGCAATTTGTAGCATTGACTAATATAATTGAGATAGTTCCTGGCACATTAATAAAAGAAAATGTATCCCATATTTTGTAATTTTTTGTAAAGATCGTCCAAAATTTCCCTCATTTCACAGGTAGATAAATAAGGTATTGAAAATGACAAGAAAGCTTACTTTGGAGCTTATCTCCAGCCTCAGAGAAACCCAAGCCTTGCTCCATAAGCTTCACCACCTCCTTGGCTCCCCAATCAAACACATTGCCAGCCAGAAATCCCCTCACCAATGCCTCTTGGCGCTCATTATACTCCAGTTTGTCCAACATTAGCAAATGGTCTTTTAGCAGCTTCAAAGCATATTCATTTTCTATCTGAAAATGTAAGCTCAGTTTAATATCATATACTGTTAAGCCCACCTAAACACAATTTCGTTTGTGACTGTATGAATGGATAAAATACATTATAATTTCCCCAACACAACATGGATTGATTTACATATACTCTTGACCCTTCATGAACAGAACACAACTTACCTGAACATGAAATCTGTGATTGCAAGAAATTCCTCCCCCTTGCGACCCCAACCTAACATTCTCACATTAACTTTTCTTATCACACCATCCATATAATTATTCAACACCAGGATGACATCACACATCCCTGACGCAGTCCTACTAGAACAGGAAACCACTGACTCATGCTATTTCTCACTCTTACACATGCTCTACTATTCACATAGAAACTCTTCACACTTTTTAGCAATCTACCACCTAACCCATACAATCATAGGATATTATACAAGCCATCTCTATCAATTATGTCATATGCTTTTTCTAGGTCCATAAAATCCCAAAATACTTTTTGACCTTTTGTTAAAAACTTTTCACACATCTCTCACAGCAAACACCTGATCCACACAGCTTTGCCTTCTTCTAAAGTCACATTGTTCCTTACATATAACACTGTCTGTACCCTTTCTGATCCTCTTTATCAGTACCCTATCATATACCTTACCTACTACACTCAATTGTATAGTACCTGTAATATAAAGATTTGCCCACCGAAACATTATAGTGTAAGTTTACATTATTTTTTTTTAAATATATAACTAGTAACATGGCATACATCAAGCTTTACCTGTGCAACAAAACATTAATGATACAATTCTGCAGAAACATGAAATACTTTTGAAAATCATTACATACCTTCTTTTGTTGCAGGTAAGGGTCTGGAAAGTCAAATTCATTGAGACAGTGTTCCCTCATATCCAGCAGACTCCGCACAGTCAGGTTGCCATATGCACTGGTGATGAATTTGTTTGAATCGTTGATCAGTAGGTACATTATGATGGAATTGTTTTCTATTCTAACTTTTAAAATACCTCCAAGGATATAAAAGTAGAAATTATAGCAAAAAATTTAACCTTTTCTAAGGGTCCAAGCAACAATTTTGCTGACTCCTAAGGCATGAAGTATGTTTGTTTCCAACAAATCAACGGAGTTGTTTCTTTGAACTTTATAAATATTTTTTCTTATACATCTGGCCTTCTTACAAACAAGTGAGGTGGTAGTCAAGAAATAGTAGAATGCATATATACACTCAAACTTTACAAATCCTCATAAAATTTTGTTTATTATTTTTTTTTCACATAGCTTCATCAGGCTTTATCCTATTCCTATACAAATACTGTAAAGCATCCATTCTCCTTTCGAGCACATTCACCCTATACTGTATTTTGAAGATAACATTTACTTTGAAAATGGTCAAATATCAATTTTTAGCATTTTTATAGCATTTTCATAATATACAGTATGCACAGAAAGTGCAGATGTTTTTTCTAGAGATGACAACAATTACCGTCCCTTTTGAAATATGTCCAATCACGTGGATGACTGGGCAAAGGGTGGCTAAGATGCTCACCTGCTAGGCACACATCGGCTGTCACACACCAGCTGGGGCATGGCTCTGGGAGATTCAAAACTTAAAATGTGACCTTCCCCAACTAAGTATCTTATAACTTACATCGTAAGATCGTAATATCATAAGTCAAGGACAAACTGTATGTATGTATGTGTATGTGATGGAGGCTACAAGAATTCTTTCACCGTAATCCCTGTGATTTGTAAAAGGTGACAAAAGGGATGGAGCAAGGGGTCTCATAATTATGTAAGTAGTGATAGACTTGACAGGAATCCATCGATATAACTAGACTGCACATTCAATAATGTTGCTTGATACCATGCAGCATTATCTAGTATGCCTTTAATGATAAATTTACAGAGCAATACAGAATATTATAGACTGGGCATCAAAAATACTAGAGCAAAAGTAAAACTATATGTAAAGATTTTTAAGATTCCAATTTTTTCTGAAGGATGATTATGCATGATAGAAGTGAATGGAGAGAAATGGTAAATGCATGATTAATGACGTTGCCTTGACAACCCTTAGAGGAGAATCTTATGCACCTGATGTGACCTTGGATCATGTCAGGCATGGGGAGAAAAAAGGGGATGGGTTAAATATGAAGCAGGAGGGGTAAACCTTAGGACTCTGTTGTGGATACGATCATTGCCCTCGTCCTTATTTGCATGACTGACCTGATGTGAAGTGTTTGGACGGGGTGTTCTTCTCTTCTCCTATGGGGGACTAGGGGCTAAGTGAGAGGCGTGTATATGTATGTGTGCATGGGTGTGTGTATGCATACCTTGTCTTGGCTACCCCCCTTTAGCAGGATAACAGCCTGGTATATAGTTAGATAGATTTTTTTTTGTAACTTGAACACAAATATGTTATCTTTTGAGAGGAATATTCATGCAAAGATATTCTTAAACTTATGACATTAGAATTTAAATTTTCTTTAGGTTCCCAATACTTACAAAGGATGGTTCTTCAAGATGTGTAGTCTTTGAAGATATTTATCTCGAAACTTGTTTGCTCTCTCTCGACTGTCTGGAATGTTGGGCTGCGAAGAGATGGCTCGGTCCACAAAACTTCCAAGAGATCCCTCAAAGCAGGATAACCAGTAGTCTCTGTTGATGGCAAGGTGAAAAAATGGCAAACTGAGAATGTGCAGTTTTTTTTCATGAACAGAAAGAACAATAAAATAAATAGTATTCCACATTTCTGCCCTGTGGTGGAGCTACAAGAATATTACCAATGTATTTCCTGTAGTTCATAAAAGGGACAGAGCAAGGAGTTTAGGAAGCCCCTCTGTATACTCTAATACGAAAAGATAAGACACAGAGGAGGAGGGGAGAGTAATGTCTAATTTAATTATATGCACATTCATATTTCTTCAAAACAAAATACAAAATTGTAAAGAAACAAAATACATTTACCTAGCTTCCTTATCCTTGGTGAGATCAACAGTATCAGGCACATACTCCTCTGGGCAGGTGAGGAGGGGAAAGAATGTTAGCTGCTGGTCACAACGATCCATCTCCAGCTGGTCAATTGTTCCACCTGGCCATCCAGGAGGGTGGGGGAGAGGGGACTGCAGACCTGATGAGCCAGCATAGTTCTCACCCCAGGAATACTTTTCAGTGTCTGGTAATGAAAATGTACAAGAGAATTGAAAATCCTTCTCAGTTATGAAAGGGCTATCAACTTTTTTTTATGACAGTAATATTATACTTTATTTTTTGCTACTTTATGTAATTTATTAGTCTTGTTGAGGGTGGAATCTATTATTCATCAACTTTATATTTTATTGGTCTCTCACCTAACCCCCTGAATTTCATGGAACAAGTGTATACATATAATTAAATGTTGTTTCATACCACATTCTTCAGCTCCCTGTAGGAAAGCTCCAATAGCTCCCAGATAGCCTTCATGTCGCAAAAAGAGTGCCTGAACAGCTCCTCGGCTCCAGTAGTTGATGGCAAAACTAATGGTGTGCATGCTGACTGGATGATTACGAAGAAAATACCCACCAAAATACACCTGGAATACAAATATACATAAATAGTTTCACTCTACCTATGGTGCTTTTCTTACATCAGAAACATGCCATCTCCATAAATGGACTCTCCAACTAACAGTGTCAGATCCCTAAATGAGTTAAGTAGATTAGGTAAGTGCAATCCGTAAAGGTAACAAAAAATTATGTTTGTAGTGCTAACATGCTATAGTAAGTTTCAAATTTGAAATACTTAGATAATGGGTGCTCAAACAATACTATATTCTTCTGTTTTATCAAGGGTCTTCTTGAACCCACAGCATCTCTCCAATTCTTTAAAGTTTCTTCAAAAAAAGTTTGAAAATAACTTTTGGTATTTATTCTTACCTTCTTGAGTCCATGAAGCATTGCGTACAAGGAGGCAATCTGTCCAATATCATTACTGACAGTAAACAACAAGCTTCTTGCAATGTCTGCTTCTGAAAATCCTGCAAGTATTTAGGAACAATGTAATACTTATACATCAAAATATTGACACTCGGGAAAGTCAGACAGTCTAACCAATTATTATTTGAAAAATTTGTTACCATAGCTTCATAAAATACAAAAATATTTTCAATTAGCTAATTTCTAAGTTCATATTTCATAACAAGGAATCATATTACAAACTATATATATCTCTGAATTAAAAGTTTTAAATTTCACACAATCAAATAAAAGTGCCAAAGATTCAGAAATAAGATTTTTTCTATATATATGAATGTCAAGTTGTGAAAGAAACATGAATGTTTCCTTATTAATATATTTTGAGCTTTTACTCTTAAACATTTTGATACCACTGGCAGTGTTGATGGAAGTGCTGTAATACCAACAGAATATACTCTACAAACCTCAATCCACAACATAATATGACCATAAATATGTAAAGTATTCAACCTCCTTAATTAACTCCCCATTGAAAACTACATCAAACTCCTTAGCATTTAGCATCTCATACATTTCATCACTTTACTCTTATTCTCATTAACCCTCAATCAACACGTTTTACACAACCTTACAAGCTCCTCTACCAGCTATTTCAATCTCTAACCTAAATCAGTCACCAGTGCTATATCATCTACAAACAGCAGCTGATTCAGAATCTAAATCTACATATGATAATATACATAATACTACATCTCATGAAAGGTTATGAGTCATATAGCTATAATTTTCACAATGATTGTGAAGCAGCTTGAGAAGTCAAACCACAGATGCTTATTTAACTTATTTTTCTTCTCATAAAAAAAACTCTGTGAGCCAGCAAATAGCGTACCTGGCACTACTTTCACACACTACCTGTGCGGTCTGCAACCTCAAAGTGATACAAGTAAAGTGGATATAGCCAAATTTAACAGTTCAGCCATTTTTTGTTGACAGGACATATATGATAGACCTCACTGTAATTCTCAACATACAGCGTTGTGTTGTAGTTGTTTGTGGAACTTATGGATGACATATGATCATGTTTCAAAACATCCACCGCATGACAAATGAGGACACACACATTAATAAACATCCACATATTGATGAAGCACAGCAGCCAGCCTAAACATGTCTCTTTCTCTGCTTATTTTCAAATGTGAAGATGTAAAAGTGTTAATGTAACTGATTTCTAAGTAACAAACCTTTAATGAACATCAGAATTTCTCTTTCATTTGACTACCAATGGAGGGAACAGGGGAGTTGTCACTACTCACAGTCTAACTAATGGGGTGCACATTATTTGTTGATGGGAAAGTTAAAGCTGGATACGATATGAAAGAGATAGGAACACAATATTCACTCTGTAGCAGAGGTCGGCAGGTTTGTAAAGGATGAGGGACACGTTCCAGTGGTGGCCACCATGCAGAGCCTGACATCTCATCTGATTGTAAACAGAGCCATTCACACACAACATGCCACACCTTTGCTTTAATGAGGACAACGGTACTGGATTCCCAAGCTCTACACAAAATGTCATAACATAATAAAGGTAAAAAAAGGAAGAAAACATAAATTCGTTTATAAAAGAATCTTATTGCATTTCACTATTCTGGTACTACCACCAAGAATGTGAGAGGAAGAAAGGCATGGCACTGTCAGGCCTCACTTTTACCTCCATTACACTAGTCACACACACACTCTCTCTCTCTCTCTCTCTCTCTCTCTCTCTCTCTCTCTCTCTCTCTCTCTCTCTCTCTCTCTCTCTCTCTTCAAACACCTTTATCACTAACTTACTATAATAGAAAGAGAGAGAGAGAGAGAGAGAGAGAGAGAGAGAGAGAGAGAGAGAGAGAGAGAGAGAGAGAGAGAGAGAGAGAGAGAGAGAGAGAGAGAGAGAGAATTATATAGATTACATAGAATTATATAGAAAATAAGACCACACAGTCCTAACTAGGTGATCTATCCTTGACCTATAGTAAACACTGTCTAATGCAAAGTTGAAAATAAAATAAGTCGGAAGAAACATAGTGGAACAGCCAGTAGTATGCCGGGTCATAATTATTATAACCTTGTTGATAGCAGTCAAATTTGTGTTAAAAGAAATTTTTTGTGGTACACTGCACC
The DNA here is from genome assembly GCA_029783475.1 of Metacarcinus magister. NCBI lineage: Eukaryota > Metazoa > Arthropoda > Malacostraca > Decapoda > Cancridae > Metacarcinus > Metacarcinus magister. The sequence continues at coordinate 3,651,976 of JAPQNM010000018.1, forward strand.
ATGGAAGGTGGAAGGATATTCCACTGTCTAACATCATTGGGTTGGAATAATTTAGTGCAGTTAAGCTGCATTTGTCTACATCTTAGTTTTATTTTGTTCTGTTACTTCTCATTTGTGACATCATCAATTGAAACAGTATATTTGCATCAACATTCAAAAACCCTTTAAGTATTTTAAAACACTCTATAAGATTTCATTGGAGGTGACGTTTCTCGAGAGAAAACATGTTTTGTCGTCCCAGCCTCTCTTCATATATTCATTAAACAAAGGCGGGATCACCTTCACAGTCCTAAGCTGGATCAAAAATGCCTCTGAGGAGTGAATAGTATGCTTGAAGTTCTAGAAATGTGATGTCACAGTCCTATTACTGTCCTGTCCACATGCATCTTAATATTCTATTTCAAACAGGCTACCTATGGATAAATATTCCTTGGAGAAAAAAGTAACTATACAGCAACTTTCCACATTAATCAGATATTAATTTCATGGCACTTTTACACAACAACAAAAGTCCATTAACACCATCATAACTAGACACCATCAGGCACACTCAACGTACCTGGACTTCCATCACTTTTACTGTGTCCATGATGCATAGCTTTCCCAAAGCTGGATGCGATGGTTCCTCCAGTTAATCCCAAGGCATTATAATCGCCTCCTGTTGGAAAGATAACAGAAAATTAAACCAGAAGTTCTTGATATTGTAACAGTATGGGACATGAAATATATAACATGACAACTGCAACAAGACCACCTTGCTTCCTAACATCATAGAAGTACTTTAATCATCAAATATATCATTCCCAACAACAAAATACAGTGGATAAATATCTAATATTCTGGTGTGAAATTCAGCAATAAATAATAAGCAGAAATTGTACATGGAATCAACATATATAATAATAATGAAAGAATATTATACACAATATAAAACAAAATTCTCAACTTGAAAAAGATAACACACACTGAGACTCATCTAACATTCTTACATATGGATGTAAAGTTCAATTTCGTACCAAAAAAATCATGTGTCAAATACAGGCAGTGAAAATATGGGTGCAGAGACTAATCAGAGAAGTGACTAATTGGGACAGATTAGGGAATGAAGAAATCCATAGGATCTTGAATGTGGAGTCCATTATTTCACTAGTGGAAGACTGAGATGGCTTCAGGGTGTCAAGAGAGTGGAAAACATGATACCAAAGAAAATATCTGGAGTGATGCCCTGAGAGTAGATGACTAAAAGAACACCAATGTAAGATAAACAGAAAGTCCCTTCAGAAAGAAGTACCTTTAGTGGAAGCTGAGACACGTGAAGTGTTCATTGATAAGAGATGAATGTTATACCTACTCTGGTATTTGTTCAAAAGGTGAGAACATATAACGGACATAACTGCATTCACATCCTTACCATATATATCCTTCACCAGCAGGTCAACATTGCGGTGGTCACCTTCACTAGCTAGCTGAAGGAGCTCATCAAAGCCTCTGGCCTTGGTGAGTAGTGATCCCAGTCCCCAGAAGGTTCCACCACCCATACTGGTACCTCCAATTCTCTCATACTTGTCATCAGCCTCGACCTGCAGTATATAGTACAGTATATAGTGTATCCATGAAGCGCTCCACACATAATTCATAAACCTGATTTTGAATGCCCTAAGCTATTACTGTCCCAGGGAAACGAAACAGCTAAGGTTAGTAATGTTGTAGAGAAAATATACACAAGTTTATTGCATTTTGAATAAAAATTTGTCCAAACCCTATCAATACATGATTCTAAACTGAAATAAACCCAAAATATATTACCAGTCATTAACTAAATTCAGCATAGAAATATGATAGCTTGATATGTGAGGTATAAAGAAATAATTATAAAGCACACAAAATAGAACAGATGAGATAAGGAATGATGTAAACGAGTTTGATGCAGATTGGAAGGAAGAGTGAGTAGGAGTGTTAATTGGAGATATGAATGTAAGGGTTGAGAATAGTGAGGTAACAGGTGTGGTGGGAAAGTGGGCCGTGAATGGAGTGAATGAAAATGGTGAGTACTTGGTGAACATATGTGTGGAAAGGGGAATGTTCTTAGCAAACCCTTTTTTTCCAGCATAAAATTATCCACAGGTATACATGGAGAAGGAGAGATGAGAGGGGTGAGCAGAAGAGTATGAGAGAGAAAAAAAATCTATTTATTTCTTACCTTCATTATGCTTACTCCTGATCCAATGTTGACTAGGAGGTAGGGGAAAATGTTTGGTTCTGAATTGATGAAGCGATACTCAGGATCTTCATGTCTACTGTAGGAGAATTGTTCGTCTGGGATGTTACGCAGCAGAAAGTTACATCCTTTAATGAGGCTTCCAATCTCATCTTCTTTTTCTACTCTGCATCATACACATTAAAGTTACTTCAGGTTTAGCAAATGTAAAAATTCTAAATCAAAATGATTTTTTTTTTTACTTTCAGTGAAATGACCAGCATGTTTACAGCAATATTAATCTAAATTTGCAATTCCTTCATCCTGTATTTCCATGATAGATGAAAGAGGAAATCAGTTCATACAATACAATATCTGAGTATGACTATTATATATGCTGGCTCATAAGACTACTTTTTTTAACCTACAACCCAGTGATGAACATATGTAAGTATCTATAAAATCATTCTGCTACTCTACTGTTATGCTGTTTTTCAATGGTTCATATCATAGCATTGACTGCAATATTATCTTTTAGTATCATCTTGTATTATAATTGAAATGTTATAATTTTTCATATACCTTCACCTATTTGCCCATCAAAGTGTGGCATAAACCATTTTAGATTTCTTGTAAAAAGCACCTAATCCACACACACACACACACACACACACACACACACACACACACACACACACACACACACACACACACACACACCCACACACACACACACACCTGCACAGCTTAAAGAAGACCAAAGTAGATGCAAAATAGGAAATTAGAGATGAAGTTAAAGGTTTAGTTAACAATGAAGTGAAAACCTGGTGAAGAAAAAAAAGAAAGAGATAATTAGCTTCAAGGAAATATTTGAATAAGAAATAAGAAAAGAGAACATAATCATAGACGCAGCAAACATGTAATAATATAAGGGGTTAAAAGAAAACAGAAAGAGAAGAATAGAACAGTAGCATAAAATTCGCACATAAACTCACATGAATCCCAGTTTTTGTTGAATTAGTTCTGCAAACTTGTAGGCACCACCACCAGTAGCCTTAATGCTCTTCCCTAGCATGGAGTCTTTGCTGCACATTAGGTGATTGCGAATGAAGTCCAGCCAGTGTTCAATATATTTAGTCTCAAATTTGACAAAGTGGAGCCGTTCAATCTCAGAACTTTCATATTGGTAGTCGCCTCCATCATTCTGAAAAAAAAAATGCTATAATTAATATTCTTTACCAAAAAAAAAGTAATTATTCATGAAAAATCAATATCACCCTTGTTTCATAATCAAATATGTTTCATACTTACAGAAGCTGTATCATCTTTTTCTGCATTGTATAAGGCCTTTCTGTATGATACAGTAGAGTAGTAAGCTATCTTGGTTAGAGATCCACCTAGAAATAAAAACAATTATTACTGGTAGCTACATACATATTATAACTTAATAAAAGCACAAACGCTGTAATATTTATAGAATTAGTCATATTAACTAAACTAAGCAATACTATAACATGGCACACGGAATTACCATTTTTCTTATCAAATCTATTCTTGCCAAACCTAAACATTATATCATATTTTTTCTAACCTAAGGACAGTAGGTGTAATACATAATAATATATCAGCATTAAGACACTATTCTTATGATTTACCGCCGTTTCTTCAGTAGGCAATGAATTTGTGATATCATTGTGCATGCCTGTATGTATTTTTTTTAGTAAATGAAAAATCTCTTAACCTATTCTTATAACAAGGATAACCCCATAAATGTATAAATTCAGGTAAGTGAGGAGGATTAAAGTTAGGTTAGGTAATGATCAGCTAGATTAGGGTAATTTAGAAGAAAAATACCATTAGCAAATCACGATTATCATGGTTATTACGGTATTATTTTACATGTTCACCATAACGCTCTAGAGAATTCAGGGTTATATTTTGCATTACCTGATGCATTTTGAGAAGGTTTTTTTTTATAATTACATTTCCGTCGCAAATTCTTAGTTAGTAAGATAATCAATGTTTTCTGTGAGACCTTCTATTTGAAAAATAAAGTTTAGTTTGGTTTAAACAAGGTTCTGTTATTTGTCAATGTAGGTTAAAGTTTGGTTAGGTTAGGTTACATTAAGGTTAATCTTACCAATAGTGGCTCCTCACGCAGACGTAAACAAACGCCATTATGGTGAAGAAGTAAAATTTTACCCCAAAATATTTCCCTTAAAAATGAATAAGAACATAAGAATATAAGGAAGCTACAAAAGGCCCGGAGGCCTGCACTAGGTAGTTCCTGTTAATGTTAATGTTGGGTTAGTAGTAAACCCACATCCCAGGAGAGGTCGACTGTGTTATGTACAGGAAACGCAGGGCACAACAGCAAGACTGCGAACCCTGGTGCATAACACGTTCACCCACAATGGTACCCGCTTGTTCAACTGTGCCCCAAAAGAACTCCGTAACTTGACAAACATCACAGTGGAGTGTTTCAAGGGGAGACTGGACAAGTGGCTCAGTGGGATACCAGATGAACCTCCAACACCAGGATACCCTAAATCCCATCACAACACCCTAACAACCATCACCCCAAGTCCAGGAATAGGGGTTGAGGAGGGACCTGGAGCCAGTGGAAGCCCACTTCAGCTGTGCCGTTAACAGGCAAAATTCACCAAAGTAACCAAAGTAAAGTAAAGTAAAGTAAAGTAAAGTAAGTAAAGTAATCCTATACCCCTTATTACCTACACCCACCTCTCATCCCCATCCATGTAACATCTTATGTTACAAAGATGTTATATTAAAAATTTCATCCTTGAATCCCGTTTAGCTCCTCCAATTTTTGCATTATTTTAAAAGTAACTATCTTGAATAGTTGCCTGTGCAACCCTGCCTTATACCACTACAATAAGTAAGTGCCAACATTTAGGTCACCTCAGTGTGAGGCCTTGTTCTTAAGATTTACCCAATATCACTATTACTTAACTCCTCTTAATTACACCCAATGGTTAATTTACACTACTACCTCTTACCTATGTCAATTGCGAAACGCTTAGCATTTTTAATATTTCTGAACACCAATTCTGTGTCAGGGAGTTGTATGCTGTCTGCGTATTTCTGGTTCTCCATATTCTTCTCACTCTTTGTACTTTGATCCTTTCAAAGTTCAAGTCCAGTACTTCTGCTTGATAGTACTGTTGCTGCTTGTCCACGTAAGCAAAAAAAATACCCCCAAAACACACCCATAAACACACTTAGGACACCCATCCATAACAGGTGTGTAGTAAATACAAGCTTTACATATAAACACAACACTGGATAATGTACTTGTGTTCCAGAAAAGAAGTTAAAAAATATACATGAAATACATTAAATGGGAAAGAATTTTGGAAATATAGAAACAAAATGTTTAGATTAACCATAATCCACATTCAACCATAGGCGAAAAACATCATTATTGCACTTCCGTTGCAAAGGCAATATCGCACCTGAGTCTTGGCATAGGCTAGGTCATTTTATATAATCCTTGGTCTTGGCTGAGGTCTGTTCATCTAATGAATTGATTCTAATTAATTATTATGACTTCTCTCACATAAATTAAGGAGAAGGATAGCAGATATTACTTCTTGTCCCCTCCCCTATAGTGCTCATTAACGTTCAGCCTAATATATTTCTATCATTCTCTTTCACACCGTTTCATTCATTTTTTTTTCCAGGAACTCCTTCACACTTTCCATTGACAACGGCCCATATCTACTATTCAGTTCAAGCATGTGTTTCATCATCCAAGAGTCACTTTAACGCATTTATCCTCCGAGTCCATGCCATCGTTTGTAACTCATACATTATGCTTGGAACAGTCATCCCTTTCAAAACACTTTTCACTGCTCCACACTTGTTTGCCGTATACCTTGATATACTTCCAAGTATGAAGTATAACTGGTCCAATGGATGGTATAGACTATTGACAGTGACATGAATTAGTTAGCGTAATCAGATCTGAAAGGGTACTAGTGGACGTGGTTGTGGTTGTCTCTTTTCACAGTAGATGCCGCTACAAAGGCTAGCTGACTTGTAGGGAACTATAAGTCACCTGTGGAATTAAGGTTATTCCTCACACGAATGGAAAGGAACCTTAATGTCATGAACATCGTTTTAAAATTAATTTACGACCTAGTTCGTGACAGTGAATTTAGTCCACACATTTCTATGGTAACCAGATCTGTTTAATTTCTCGGGTTTTACAGCTTTTTTTGTAACCCTATAATATGTTTTAAGTAATTATAAGGCACTATCTGTCTATGAGAATACTTTTATGCAATAACAGTTGCAAAATAATCTGTCAAATAGCAAAGATACCCTTGTACTTGTGTTTGAGGTGCTTGCCTGCCTCACCACACCAGTCACCACTACGTCTGCGCACCCAAGCTAAGTCACTGTAAAGGGGTCCACACAACACACCGGCCAGGGAAGTAAACAACAACCCAATAACCTAATAATTAACTGTGTGAGACATTCCTGTTACATTCAATGGCGGGAAATCGACTACATAAGATAGGAACCATATTCACAAGGTAATTATTTTTTCTTTACATTAGTATGAGAACCACAAATCAATGTAAAGTTAAGTTACTTGAGCACTACCTGTGTGTACAGCTTACCTTTATATTCTGTTTCTGAATTATAACATTGTAATACACACACATCCCTCCACTACACATTTCAGTTGTCTATCTCGTTCTTTGTATAATAGTGGATCTGTGCCAGCAGTCCAGAGCAACCAATTTGTATAACCTATGATCTATAATCTATGTTTGAACATGACTTCTTTCTCTTCTATCCTGTTCTCCTACACGTAGTATACTAGTTATAGTATGTAGTCCAGCAGATATCCTAGTTATAGACCAATAGGTCTTCTGATGTATGTTATTCTTGTGACTACTGTAGCTTGAAGTGGTAATCCAGGATTTTTTTTTTATAATCAATAATGGTGGTAAAGGTTCAGTTTAACTCAGTCACCGACTTACGTTGTCCTATATATTTTAATGAGTTTCATGCAGTAATCACTGCATAAAGCGGCAGAAATTAAGGCTAATAGGATCGTAAGTACAATCTGACGTAATTTAAGGAAGTTATGTTGTTGCTCATAGAATTATTAAGCTAAGACATTATTATGTTGTCTTGTGTTTTGCTATTGATAAATGTTCAGATGTCTTTCACTTCAAGTAAATTGATTTTGATGTGAAATTTGTGTGGTATATGAATGTAATTATGTTGAAGTTAGGTCACATAGAGGATTGTTTTATGATGTGGAAGCAATTGTCAATGGAATGATGAGTTAATGCAGTTTGGTGTTTTTCTTAATAACTAAAGTGTATAAAACGTAAAATTATTCCATAAGTTCGTGACCTAATAGTATTGCAGGAATACAAACAATGTTACATAAAGCAATTAAATCTGTGGAGTTTTATAACTTTATGAGAGGAAGGGAGGACAGGAAGTGAAGACTAGGATGTAGAATGATGAAATGTATGGACAGCAGCAAGTGGAAACCATTCTGCCACAGCTACTCACTTGAGGGTTTGCATAAAGTTCCTCCAATTACAACTTTTTTTACCCCATATTTTTTGTCACTTATGTACAACTATTAGATCTTCAAAAGGTGGGATGCTTCTGGTTTGTATTTTCGCTAAGTGGGAGGATCTGAGACTGTGCTATCCTAAGATAAGTAGGAATAGACTGTATATGTTCCTAGTACATTTATATTTCCTGTTTCAGGGCGACAGGACTCTTGAAATCTGGTGCAATGAAGCCACAAGATAAACCAGTTTGGTATGACGTTTATGAAGCTTTTCCTCCAAAATATGAGCCTCGCTATGATAGGCCACCTGTCAAAAAGGAAATACAAGCAATTTTTTATCCAGAAGATGTCATCAGAGGGTATGTAAAAGAAATGGCATTTAACTTTTTATCGTATTAAGCCTTAGCACTAACTAGGTACATATGGGCAGGAAAATCTTTCTGGTCTGATGACCTGATGACTGGTATTTTTTAGCATTACACATTCATGTGAATCATTAGTCATCCCATTATCCTACATAATTAATTCTTCATTAAAACAACTGCCTTAATGATATTCTAACAGAATCATCACATTTCCACTTAGACTACATAATTTCATTCCTACATCAAACACACATCCTTGATTTTTATCTAACCATATGACTATAACTAACTGCTCTTTCCTTCCCCATAATTTCTTTGCAATACTGCTTGCTCTTTTTGCATTAACTATCCAAAGAATTAGGGTTTAGGCATGTCTGCATTTATATTAATATCTACTTGTCGGGGAACTTTGGCTCAACATACACCAGCTATCTGATTACACTACCTAAATTTTGTTTATATATGTACATATTAATAGCAATGAATATTTATTTACTTAGTTACATACTTATCTATGAATTAGCTTAACATTGTAATTTTTTTTTCCAGGAAATTCTACAGAAAGTATGGCTCTCCAGGACTTATTCATCTTTCTGACACAAATCCTCGGCCCTCATTATGTCAGTTGTTTGTGACTGAGTATCAGCGTTTGCAAGAAGATAGCAGCCTTACAGAAGACAGACTTATGGAAGAAGCAGCATTGGCACTCGAGGCCAAGGGAGTGTACCTGGACTACTCCCGTGCTCCCCCGAAGGTAAAAATTCATGGTGCTTAATTGGAATTATTCTTATTCTAGACTGACTAGACCAAGCTCAATTCAGGATAAAAAAAAAGATCAGTCCAGACCTTTCACTTATTTGCCATGTATACCTTTGAACTTGTGCTTATCCATCAAGACTTTAGGAGATATGCTGGTTTTCACAATAACCTAACAGAGTGTACTTGACTTGTTTCATGATAGGCTTGGTACCTGTCTTGCCAATGTAACCTTAATATTTACTTTTGTCTTCATACCAATCCATTATTTTTAATCTATATCCGAAAACAGGCAACATGTCATCTTTTTTTATGAGTGATCATTGGCTAAATCTGCCATCTACCTACCCTCCTCTTCCCGTCCTGATTATTTCCTCCTTGTCTCCCATCCTCATCCCTCTCATCTTCCTCTCTCATTCACCATCCCTTTTCTCTTTGTCTCCCATTCTTCTCTCTCTCTACCATATCTAATAAATGTGAAGGTTGATTATGCATATAGTATACTTTATATGCCCTTTACCCAACCTTCTACATCATGTGTCTTCTTGGCAGAAGTTTGTACAAGTTCAGCACTGTATTAATAACGATTTCCCTAACATTTTTTCATCAGACACCAACATTGGAATCAGAGGAAGGATCTTCAAGCCAGACTTTCCCCAGTAGAGTTAGTAAAGTAAGTCTTGCTGATGTCTTCAGAGAAAGCCAAGAGGACCAAAAATTATGAAAAGCCACTTCAAATTATAAATATGTAAATAAGTATTGAATAAACCTGGAAGTTTTCCTATTAAAATGTTATTATTCTTCCGATCAAGTTTTTGTTACCTGAATTGGGTATATTTCTGACAGCATTGTGCACTGGCAGTATTGTAACTAATGAAGTTAGACTGAGGGGTGCATAGATTACTACTGTGCAAAATAAATATTGGGAAAAGGAAAACAAAAGCAGTCACATCTACCACTACTTAAGTGGTAGACCAGCCCATCCCCACCTTCACCTGGTGCACACCATTAGTATACTCCAAGGAGCAGACCTACTGGGAGGGTGCTGTACATCAGTAGTTGGTTTTTATGGTATTTTACATTCGACAATTCTTGAGGCCCGTGTACCTTCAGAAAAAAGCACTGCCCAGGCATTGCCAACTGTCAGTGGCACCATAGTGGGCAGGAGAAGATGGCTATGGCCAGAAAGGAACTGTTGGAGGGAGAAGGCGTGTTTAACCTGCTGAGCGCTGCCAACGAAATAACTTGTCACGTGCATGTGAGTTGACTTCATGGAACACAAACTTCTTATAATGAGGTTTGAGCAAAATTTTTAAATGAAGTATAAATAACCTACATTTCTATCATAAGAGGTAATAAATCAGTAAAATGAATTATATAAAATTTTTTCCATTTACTCATGTCAGCATGAGGTTCATAGACACAATTATATACATGAATCATCTACTTTCCACTTTGGTGACAAGAATATAAACAAGATAAAGTACAATTATGTGATGTCTCACTGAAATATAATAAGTTAAGGACAATATTGAAAAATATTTTGTTTCATACAACTGGCTTCCCGAACAGGTGGGGTGGCACATAACAAGAAAAAAAAAAATGCTCAGAAACAATTTGAATAAATTGCAAACCAAAAGAGAAATGCATAAACCTAGACTAGGCACAATAAACAATATAAATTGCCCTGTAGTGGGGCTACAACATTACTAACCCATATTCCCTGTACAACGTAAAAGAAGACAAAAGGGACAGTGGGGGGTCTGAGAAGCCCCTCCTCTGAATACTCAATGAAAAGACGAGGCACAAGGGGAGGGGAGAGTAATGTCTCCACGTACCCTTAAGATGGATGTAGTATGCTTGAGGGTAAAAGGCAGAGTATTGGAAGAATGTTTGTGAAGTAAAAGTTTGCTATGTTAGCATTGAGTGAAACTAAAGTGAAAGGGAAGGGTGAATGTGAGTTTAGGTACGTATATGAGTAGAAGGATGTCACGTATGACCAGAGAGAGCAAGAGAAGGAGTGATCTTATTACCGAGTCTAGTAGTAAGACAGTAGTGTGGTGGAATGGAAAGATAACAGCCTAATATATAGATAGATAAACAATTACAACGGAACTTAAAGATTAAACACAAAAAACATTTCTAACAAAAACTAAATTACAACAATAATTTATATACAAAATATACCATACTTCAATATCCAGTAAATATATGAACTTTCATATTCAATTTAAACTTTCACAAAACACTGAAAACCAGTTAAACCTCATTGGTTATGATACTGCCACTACACAAAGCTGAAGAGTTTGTGAAGAAAGTGTATGAGTGAAACTGATGGTCCTAGGAAAAGAGGAATGCCAGTTGTAAGATGGAAGGATAGGGCGAAGGATTACATTCATGAAAGAGTTGCTGATAGAGGGCGAGGGATTGAACTAGCAAGGAAGGAGTGTGTGGATAGGGAGAGGAGGAGGCTATTGTGCCGTGGTCATCCCCTTGGGGGACATTCCTGGAGGGGGCGAAGTGTCAGAGACTATAGATATATAGACCCAAGTTATCCATTATTCAACCATTCAAAAAGATCAAGTAATTAGAATTCACACCAGACACGTGGGAACCTTCTCCAAAGGTAGCAGAGGCCATGTCATTACTCATACATTCACCACTGCTCTCCATTCACCTCTATCATGCACAATCTTCCTTCCTTGCTTGACAGACATTTCCCTTTCATTCAACATTCTCTTCAAACCTTCCATCCACTCTCAACCTCACATTTGTCACATCAGATCTCATTGTCTTCTTCACCAACTGTTTCTGCTAATACTGAAAGAAGATGTTTGCCAATAACAAAACCCTTTCTCCATATAGGCCACCAGGTACTCATCAATTTCATTCACTTCATCTATATCCCATTCCAGCTACCTCACTATTTATAACCATTTTATTCAATCAACTACAAAATTCAACTAACAAGAATATGCAGTTCCATACATGTACCAGATAACATGGGTTCCTCTGTAACATTCATGATCTATTCACACAGCCAATAGTTTAAGTCATTGAAATATGTTCTTTACTTACATAATTGTTAAGGTAAAATACAAGCATTTCCAGATTTCCATACTGTAATGCATAAATATTCTACAATTATACCATCAGTTACCAGTTTGATTATTGATTATATAGTAAAGTAGGGGCACACGCTATAGCTGCGTGTAGCTGCGGGTGCTCATCTCCCGCCACATAGGCCTTTGAGCCTGTGGTGGAAATTAATCCGTTACACGTTAATCAGGACACAGGGCCACTGTGACATCTGACTTTCCACATTTGATTATATAACTTGAACAATATTCATTATAGTTAGTGTTTATGAGTTTCTCCGACTAGATTTCAAATCATGTATGAGGCATTGATAACCAGATTCTGATTACCAAAGACTGACCTTTCAATGAGAAATGTCACAAATTGCATCGACTACATAATCAATAATTCAGTACTCAAGGTTACAAGCCTCAGTAAATGGAGTCACAGTTTTACTTGTATGCCTAATGAACACTTAATAGTTTTAATCCTATAATATCATCCACCTTTTGAGAGACAGATTCCATATTTACCTGGGTTAGCCTTAGTCACTTGAACAGTTTGTTGAACTGTGATAATAAAAAATAAAAAAATAAAAAACTCCATTCCAGTCCAGTTCTCTAGGTCTCTATCCTTCCACTGAACTATCCCATATTTTTTTTTGTTTACCTATTGGCACTATCCATATCATCATTCAAAATATTTAACACACTACACTTGATCATCAACATCTTTACGTTTGACATGGGTAAACTGAAGCAACTTCCTGTCGTTATTCCTTCACTAATTCAGTCTCCTTCATAAGTCCAAACTTGTAGGAGTATTTCTCACATCCACCTAACCATTTTTTTCTCTCCACACTCCAATCTTAATGTCATCTTTTCAATCCATGTTCCACTATCACAAAGCATCATCCTTCCCACAATAATATTTAGTTTGTAAGTTTATTTTTATGGACATGGTAAGAAAAGGTCACAATTGATGTAAGCTAAACGTTTACAACAAATGGCCCAGCAATTTGAAAAGACTTGATGTAGTGTTGTTTAGAGGAGAGTACTTATACCTACCTACTTACTTCTACATGAGAAGAAAAAAGACACACATCATATATAGTCCATTCAGTTCAGTAGCTCTACCATTTCTGGTATCCTGGTGAGAGGCTGTAGGAAAAATGCAGTGTTTTGGGGGAAACTATCATATCTAGAACCTCTTCATCTTTTCCTTTGATATCTTCTTCCACTATTTCTTCTGGTAATCCATCAAACTCACGGTAATGGTTGGAGATGTATCCTCTGGACCTGAAGGAATCCACCACACAAAAGAGAGAGAGAGAGAGAGAGAGAGAGAGAGAGAGAGAGAGAGAGAGAGAGAGAGAGAGAGAGAGAGAGAGAGAGAGAGAGAGAGAGAGAGGTTTTAGTCATTCATTGATATATTTGACAAACATATTCTTGAGTAGTTGGTCTATGTAAACTCTGGTGAGGTCCATATCATTTCAAGATATTTCTTATAAATTATGCAACTTCATATTTTTAGTTTCTTCCAAAACATTAACATTTTTCCTCAAGTTTATGTATGTATGCATACCTTACTAATAGATATGGATCAAATGGGAAGAACATATCAAGGCTTGTGCTGCCCTTCTCATCAACGGACGCTGATGGAATTTGTAAACGCTTGTTGTTCTCCATGATGGTGTAACAATAAGCTAGTTGGAAGCGACGTGTTACTGCAGCAAAGTTGTTAACAATAGGAGCAGCACACATCCTCAAGGGGTTGAGCTGACTCAGGACAAGTCGTTCCAGGTTGAGGCTTCGCGCCAGGGCAAGCTCTGTCAATGAAGCAATGCATAAATAGCTACAGTAAATCTAGTAAATGTCAATAATATTATATTTTACTGATGAACTATCATTGCAATAGTGTTAAATAACTTATCTCTAAACTAAAGGAGGATAGGTAGAAGGAAAGACATTAGAGGGCTGTAAGACCTATTAATCTCATGTGGTACATATGAAGACAAAATAAATCTTGGATGATAAACAAACTAATAACAAAAGGCTCATGCCAAGGCAAAACCTAACCTCTCGCTCAACTTCATTGATGAAAGTAATAATAAGACCAACAAGAACAAATATCTTACTTTTTGAATTTTCAGTATATTCCTTGTATCTGAAGGTGAACACATAGAACACTGTTTGGCAAGCACTATAGAAGGGTGAGTGTAACTGCAGGTCCTCATAATTTGTGGCCTGCATTCTTTCCTGAAAAATACAAGGAAACATAAGATTTCCTACCTGTTGCCAACTAACTGTAGCTCTCATGATAACTTTACTGCAAGAAACATAATGGACAATATGGTTTTAAGAGAAGAATATCCAGTTGGATTTCTGGCTTATATTCCCCTTATAGGAGTGTGGCTGAATTTTTTTTTTTACATACATATATGAATGCCTGATTAATGACACACCCTTGACAACCACTGGAGGAGGTTCCCACTCATCTGGTGTGACCGTTGGATTGTGTCGAATGCAGGGAGGGAAAGGACATGAGTTAAATATGAAGCAGCAAGGGTAAAGCTTTAGACTCTTGTGAATGTGACCCCCGCCCTCGCCCCCATTTGCGTGACTGACCTGACACACAGTGTTTGGGGTGGGAGTACTTCTCTTCTCCTATAAAAGCCTAAGGGCGAAGTGAGAGGAGTGCATGTGTATGTGTGTATGGGGGAAAACAGCCTGGTATAAAGATGGATACACATACATATATCTACATGCATTCCATCACATCTTTGCCTCTAGGACTCTTGAGGAGAAAGGACTAATCCTCACCATACCAAACTGTTTGAGGGTGAGGGTCAGTCTTGTAGCATATTCAATGACATCTAGTACATCAAGCCCCTACAACAAAACTGGTTTATCTCTGCCACATCATTTTCGATCCATCCCCTTCATAAGTCATAAGTCAAACTATCATACATTGGGATCTTATTGTACTATCTATCGTATTTAAATCTTTCATGCATAAAAAAAATGTTTGTTTTACTATCCATCTAGCAATACTTGATGCCTGTTCCTAAGACTTCCATCCACGAGATTAAGTGTTGAATGTAGTGTACAACTGTGATAATGAATACTGTAAATTCAACTCACCTGTTTATCAAGATAAGAGTAGCACCAAGCACAGATGATCTCCAAGCAAGAGTGGACATGGCTGAAAGGAATAAACTTGCCACGTGCCAACAGACTCCCAATGTATGCCATGGCGTTGCGTCTCTCATCCCTAAAGCAATTTGGATTTTCAAATTTCTTAACTCTTAAAAATTCTAAAAAGAAAGTGGCAAGTCCAGGCCGTATGGCAAGAAGATAAAACACAAGGAACTGAGTATGTGAAGAAGCATGTGTGGTTAAAATGATATGTGAAAACACTTCCTTAACATCTGAAAACAGGCTTTTCAGACCTTCTAAATGATGTTGTTTTCCACCACACTCACATCCAACTGTCCTCTGATTTTCCACTTCAGAATATCTTACACTTCCTGGTTGACACACTTGTTCACTTTCTCTGTGTTCATTATCTTTTCTAGAATCACTGACATTCTGCTTTAGCTTTGTAGTTCTTTTGATTTCATGGCAAATATTATGAATGTAGCGGAATATCATAGTCATCAGCATATCCAGAGTATTTCCATCTCTGTGATTCATCCTGGGAGGGTTTTCTTTCATTTCATTCTTGGTTGTTGCATTCTTTCCATTACTACTTTCTTCAACTTCCTGGAAACAAACAATACAAAACATTACCTAAATTTCTAATAATGCTCTCTTGATATTGTATTCATCCTTTTCAAAACTTCTGTAAGTTTCTTCTTTACTTGACACAATTGGCTACGCGTGCAGTGCCACTCTGGGCCACTTGCAGGTTTGGGCTTTTTTTCTCAGCTATTACAAGTTAGTGGTGAAAGTAAAATATATGCAGACAATTCTTATCAATGTATGAAATTTCCATACTTTCTAATTATTACTATATTTTAGAGTTAATATTGACTAGTGAAAATTACAACCATTCAGTGATGATTTGCATTAAGTCTATATTCATTGAGTCACTGGTGAAGTTATCATGAAGAAATATTTTGGCATATAAAATAAAACATGCTGGTGTGGTTGAATGACGCAGGTTTAAAAATCTTTTAAATGCATATTATTTGTTGTAGGCTATTAATAAGTTTTCCCATCTAGTCACTTCTTTACACTCACCATATCAAACATTTCCTCTTCATCACTACTGTCATCATCTTCCAGCTCCTTCACCAGCTCAGAACGAGGAGTATGTACATCAATGGTTATCATACTGCAAGGATCAAACAAACAACTCATCAACTCCTATAATACTAACTCTTCAAGTTAATAATTCATACTGTGAGAAAGGATAAAAGAAAACAGGCACCAATTGCCCAAGAAAACATGTAATCTAAACACCAATGAGATAACTTATTACCATAAATTCTAAATTTATATATAAATGCCATCATATTTTTCAAGGTGTATACACATAGGTATTTGTCAGCATTTGATTTAGTGGTGTGCTAGTATACTTTTATTTGTATAGCTAAATGCCTGTGGTATGAGACTCTCTTGAGTACCTGCATTAGCAGAGTCTTGCCAATATGTGTACTACTTTGAAAGTGTTTACCACTAGTGTATAGGATTGTATTTTACATTTCCTAGTTTTGAGAAATTTCTATAAGATTAAAAAGTTGTCTTATAAGCTAGCATATATAGTATTACATACAAATATACAAAGTGTTAACCAATTAAATTACTTGAGATCTGCACATACACTTTCGTAGTATAAAACTAACTATTGAGTAACTGACAGCATCTTTCCTTGGTTATCAAGTGGCAGAAGTATTAGGATGACATTTTTCAGGATGGTGCCAACCTAGGGTGATGTCATTTTGCAAGATAGTGCCTGCCTAAGTAAATAACAATCTCTTAGCATTTACTGCTCTTATATGCCAAATGATCAATCAGTTGCCAGTACAAAATGCAGTTTATGTCTATATATAGCTTACAGATACTTTTGGGTGCAAATTTTTGTGTAGTTAAGAACATAACCTGTATTTTTCCAAAGGTTCTTCAGTTTGCTGCATCAAAAATAATTATTCAAGCACTGCTGAAGGAACCAAACTACTACTCGTATTACAGAAACTTCCAAGTACACCTTTGATGAATATATATTTAGAGCTTCATTTCTCCCAGTGTCACTTGTTTCACCCAGTATTTTCTAATGTAACTTAACTTAATGTAATCCTTGAGTTCTATAAAACATGCATTTCAATGGTGAGACAACTCACTTGGTGACAATGACCTCCAGTAGGCCAACTCTAAGATGAGGTAGGTAGCCGGCCAGCAGCAGCAGGCTATGGGTGTAAGCGACGTGTTCATGGGTGAAGCGGCGGAAGTATGGCATGCACTTTCTTGCCAGCATCAGCAGGTGGTCCCGACTCCTGTATTGAAGGTACAAGGAATATAAATGCTTCTTCGTTGAGAAACGTTCTCGGAGGGAACAAGGTGTCAGAAACCATAGTAGATAGATAGATTTGATTAACAAGTTTTGTTGGGTGGCAAATTTAGTGTTAGCTATGGGCCTGAAACAAATTACTATAATGAACAAACACTATAAAGAATGAGGTTCTGCAACTAATTAGATATGCTAAAGTGGGTCACCACTGTATAAATTTTCTTCTATTTGAATAGAAACATACTCACATAGGGACATGTTTATGGATGGCACAAATTGATCCCACAAGTCTCTGACAATATACTTCCTGATCTTCACTCAGCGTCTCTCCTCTCTCCTTATCCTTGTCATCAACATCTGATAATGGGAAAAAGTTACCCTTTATTTTTATAACTTTATCTTAATACATTTAAGGTTAAGGAATATCACAAAGGAAAAGTTAGAAAATTGGCAGCATGGATTTAGACCAGGAAGAGGAACCATTGACCTAGTGTTTACCTTGAAAATTATTTTAGAAAAAAGGTGGGAATGGAATAAAAGTGCACACCTTGCCTTCATTGACCTGGAAAAATCTTTTGATAGAATAGATAGCGCTAAATGAAGATATATCATATAATACAGATAGAGGCAAGAAAAGTATGTTTGTGTTACATCATAAAGATAAACTTATTCACCTGCTACTAAGAAGGTAAAGAGTTGTTTCAGAACACTGTAGGTGTAGTAATTGTGGGCTGTGACGAGGTTGATGATAAAGCTCTCAGCAGCTACAGAGAGCTTCTCAAATTTATACCATGGAATTTTCTGGAATATAAGTTTTCTTGAATAAGAAAATAGCTTTATTTTTTTTCTGGAAAATAAATTTTCCTGGATTTGCTACTAATCGAAGCAGACATGCAAAACCTCAACTCAGGATACTTTGTTCATTTGATGATAAAGGGAAGGTCTAGTGAGTGAAATGTAAGATTATTCAAATGTCAGGATCACAAATACGTCTGCTGAACTAATACCTGTTTTTCTGTGTCTCATGAGATGAAGGATGGTATTTAGATTGAAATTTTAACATAAAAAAAAAACTTATGGTGTGGATTATCTTTAAAAAATAATATCAGCCAAGAAAATAATGTAATTTTTTTTTGTAATACCAAAATAAACAAGAAAGCTAAGTTCTGGATTTTTTTTTAGAAGTTTGAGCAAAACTTATATTGCAAGTATGTATTACGTATACATTAGCCTCAAAATAGGCTTCTCATCATGGTGTATATAGAAAATCATCTACTTACCAAAAATTCTAGGACCAACATATCAACTTTCTGGTCCAATAACGGTACAGACTCTGTCATCTGTGACATCCATGACAGCTTCTCATTCTCAGATGCAGATGTTGCTAAAATCTCAAAGGTGTTGGCAAATACTGAAGGATCTCGTGTGTCTCTGAACTTGAACACAAGGGATCGAGCGGTTTCCCGCATACAGAAGAGCACCCTTTTGTTAGATGCTGGAGACAGTACTGATGACTTCTTCAATATGGGCGTCAACGGCATGGTTAATCACCAATATGAACTGCAATAGAAGGTTTCATGTTTTACTGATGTAACCTAAACTAACCTAACCAAGGAAAACTATTGAACATAACTCATCTCAGGAACGAATGATTTCCAACGGAAAAGCAATATAGCAGTCTTACATGTGCAGAAGGCACCTCACATAGTGGTTCTTCACAATGAGACGGTGAAATACTGGAACATCACCCGCCAAGTTAGGTTTACTTTAGTTAGTTTAGGAAAAAAAATGTGACATTTGAGTGAGCCAATAAACAGTAACATGTGGGACTCGGACGGACACCTGCTGTAAAGAATTAACGGGAAAATTTACATAATTAACGTCCTTCGTGGTGAGACGGGCGTAATTCTGTAATTATACTAAGATTGTAATGTAAACATCTGCTGAATTTTACCAAAACGCCATTAATACTGCAATTCGTTTATATAAAGTCTCATGTTTGGTAGTTCATAAGATATCAAGCAACTTACCATCAAAATTTCAATGAATGAGCACAATATATCCTGTGCAGCTGATGAGCAGTGTGGTGTGATAGGGAACTAAACAACTGATGGTGTGACCGTGTGCCGTCTGCCGTGTGGTCTTGTTCATGTGATGGTTCGCTTCATTCCAAGATTTATGTTTATGTTTACCCTTCTTCTACTAGTGCTCATTTTCCTCTTATTTCTTCTTCCTCTTTGATACATTAGATTTATACATAAGAACATAAGAATGTAAGGAAACTACAAAAGGCCCGAGGCCTTACACGTGGTAGTTCTTGTTACTCCCTTATTACCAAGGATTATATAATCCTTGCTTATTACCTACATCCACCTCTCATGATCTCACCTCTATTCATCGTCTGTGCACTAATTACCTGATGACTGTGTCTATTCCAATCATCCACCCCCCTATTTGTAAACCAATTTTTGCCTATCTAAATCTACATTTTTCCAGTTTGAATCTGTTACTTCTTGTTCTATCCTGTGGCTACTGACCGTAAGAATCAAGGATTTTATACAGTGTATAATCCTTGGTAAGAACCTTTTCTACATCCCCCTTATCAAAACCCTTCACCAACTTAAATACTTCAAGCAGATATCCTCTTTCTCTACGCCCCTCCAGTGAGTGTAATTTCAAAAGCTTTAGTCTCCTCTCATAACTAAAATTACGAATCCCCTCTATACTGACTCTAACAATCCTATATCCATTTCATAATACGGGTACCAAAACTGTACTGCATTGTCAGATTTTGACAAAGTAAGTAAGTAAATATGTTAATGTGTTTCTGCCGCCTGTGCGAGGCGGCAGGCTTCGCGTGCCATTCGCCACTTGCCACGTGCGATATGCGACTTTGGTGTGAAAGCGGCCTTACTTGCACGGACCTAGGTCAAGTGATTAATGTTACAGCCTACGGGATACAGAGAGTGGTAGTTTTATAACAATACCTATGTATATTTACTTGTGGTAGGAATACCTTACCTGGTTGGAAGAATACTGCCACCGTACAGAGAAAAGTAGAGAAAAGTAAGAGGGCTGGAGAGCCAAATATAGTGTTAGCAGGTGACTGTAATTTTCCGGACATTAACTGGGAAACAATTACTACAACAAATGTAAGGACACAATCACAACACAACAAGTTTATTAATCTTCTTAATGAATATGGCATGGCTCAACTAACCAAGGAAATAACTCGTCCAGAGTCAGGTAATATTCTGGATTTGGTGATGACAACAAATACAGAAATTATTGAAAACGTGCAAGTAAAGCCAGGCATTAGTGACCATAGCTTAGTCCTCTTCAATATCAACATGACCCCGAGGACTCACAAGAAACCACCAAGAATTATATACAAGTATGACCGAGCAGACAAGATTAGAATAAGTGAAATTTTTCAGAATGCAACACAAAAGTACTTTTGCAACTCACCAAATGAACGGTCAGTTGATGAAAACTGGAAATTCTTCACTGAGACAGTTACTAATGCCATGTCATTGCTCCCTTCACAAACATCAAGTGGGAAACCCAGTTATCTGTATATTACCAGAAAAATTCAAAGGGAAATGAACAAACGCGACAAACTGTACAAAAGTGCTAGAGCAACACAATCTCCACAAGACTGGGAAAAGTATAAAACTAAAAGAAATGAAATACAGCATATGATGGAGAAAGCTTACAATGAATACATGAATGAAGTGATTGGTGATAGTTTACAGAAAGATACAAAGAAGTTTTGGTCATACGTGAGATCACAGAAACGAGAATCACTTGGTATCCCAACTCTGAGAGATGGTGAAAAACTATACGTGAGTGACCAAAAGAAAGCAGAGGCACTTAACAAGCACTTCTCATCAGTGTTCACAAAAGAAGATCTAGTTTCCACTCCTCCAAACAAAGGTCCATCACCATATCCATCCATCCAAGACCTAACCATCAGTGAAAACGGAGTAGTGGAACAACTAAGGAAACTCAACGTAAATAAATCAAGTGGACCAGATGAAATACCAGCAAGGATGTTGAAGGAATATGCTGAGGAATGTGGACCAATGCTGACTCATATTATGCAAAAATCATATAACACTGGAAGCCTTCCTGGAGACTGGTTGAAGGCCAGAGTAGTTGCTATACATAAGAAAGGGAAGAAATGTGACCCTTCCAACTACCGGCCAATATCGCTAACATGTATATGCTGTAAGATCATGGAACACATTGTCCTCAGCCACATGGCAAAACACCTGGCAGGCAACAACACCCTAATAAATGAACAGCATGGTTTCCATGAGAAATTGTCTTGTGAGACCCAACTCATGGAAGCAATCCATGACTGGTCCCTGGGCATCAATCAGAAATGCCAAACTGATGTTATATTCCTTGACTTCAGTAAGGCATTTGACAAAGTGGCCCATCAAAAGTTGCTGTATAAGATTGACCATTATGGTATTCGAAGCAAGACAAAAGGATGGATACAGGGTTTCCTGTGTGGTCGCTCCCAAGAAGTGTCTGTAAATGGAACACGATCATCTCCATCAGATGTCTTCTCAGGAGTTCCACAAGGCTCCGTCCTGAGCCCAATCTTATTCCTGCTATACATAAATGACATCAATGAAGAGGTGACCTCCAAGATGAGACTCTTTGCGGATGACAGCGTGATATACTGCTGTATTCACACGCAAAGAGATCAAGAAATATTGCAGGAAGACCTCCAAAAAGTTTTTAATTGGGCCAAAAAGTGGGACATGGTCTTCAACATCCAAAAGAGTTCCCACATGTGTATTAGCCTAAAGGAAAATACACTGAATTATACTTTTTCCGTCAACGGGAAGGCTCTGACTAAAGAGAGCAGCTGCAAATATTTGGGTGTGACCATCACGGAGGACATGAGCTGGAACAACCACTCAGAACAGGTCAGGGCAAAAGCAGTCAAATCCTTAGGCCTTGTCCGCAGGACCCTGGGGACGTGCAGCAAAGAAGTGAAGGAAGCAGCCTATACAGCCCTAGTAAGACCTCAACTAGAGTACGCTTTCAGTGCATGGAATCCTCACACCCAAAGAAATATCAAAATAATTGAAAGTGTTCAGCGGCAAGCAGCTCGTTTCGTGACACATAACTACAGCAGGGAGGCAAGTGTGATCCAAATGATCACCACACTGGGATGGGACACACTCCAAGCCAGACGCTGTTTCCACCAAGCGGAGATGTTTTACCGCATCCATAGTGGTACTGTAAACATCCCAATGCCTCCAGAAATCATAAGAAAAACACCTGCTGGAGCAAGCAACCCTGACCACCACTTGTACAGGCAACCCAGTACACGGGTTGACCCTTACCTGTACAGCATGTTCCCCCAAGCTGTACACTTGTGGAACAAATTACCCCAGGAAGCAGTCACAGCAGGCAACTTGCAGGAGTTCCGGAAGGCAGCACTACCAGCCATCCGCCAATCAACAGTACCACCTATCCTGAAGTGCCTGTAGAAGACAAGTTCTACATCCCAGGACAGCGACACTCGCTTTTTAGGGATTACCTAACTCAAGACTCAAGACTCTCTTCAGTATGTTATTCCTACTATGAAACAAGACAGTGATGTAGGGGGCTAGGGGATATTAAAATTCGTGAA
The DNA here is from genome assembly GCA_029783475.1 of Metacarcinus magister. Lineage (NCBI taxonomy): Eukaryota > Metazoa > Arthropoda > Malacostraca > Decapoda > Cancridae > Metacarcinus > Metacarcinus magister. The sequence goes on from JAPQNM010000018.1 coordinate 3,675,108, forward strand.
TTAAATACAACTTGTCTCAGCCACTCCTCGATCTTTGATGGTGATATAAGCTGGGTATAAAGATAGATGTATATGTATTAATATGAAAATATGATTTACATCAATCATAGAATCTGAGTAACTGCAAACATATTCAGACAACTTTCCAATAAATTTTCAATAACCTGAACATATCAGAGGATAAAATAGAAAACAAATTATTTGTTATGCACATGGCATGTATTGAGATTTCTGAGACCATTCATAACTACATCTCGTACAAATAATACATATTGATAACGATAACTGCCTGATAGAACACAATCCAGTAGGAGCATTGTTACGAAACTAACACACTTTAAATGAGGAAAAACACAAAGCTCAATATTAAGAAATCTTATTAAAATTTTGTCGGAACCAATGAATAGAAAAATAGAAAAATTTTAATTCTTAAAAACACAAATTCCAAAACAGTGAAAGGTATGAAAACCTTTTGGTCCCCTAGCATATTATACTGACAAGCATAAGCTATCCTAACATCCAAAGCCAACAGTGGATTACACCAAATTATTCAATATATGGTGTAAATGAATCACTTCATGGTTCATGGTCTCTGTGGGAAAAGATATATTTAATATAATCACTGTATATTATGGTAATACTATATCATGTGCACATGTTCCAGTTTTGCTTTTTTCAGTTGGTGTTTCTTTTAAATTTTCTTTACTTTAATTCTCATATTTTTTTCATCTCTATATTTCACGAATTATTTTCAAACTTCTGAACCATCTACAGGTATTAAACTTCCCTCAATGGATGACCCTAACAAAAACATCAATAATCATCCTTTTAAAACTGATAGTAATTTTTCCACATTTATGATTGCAAATATACAGAGATCGAGAATTATAAAGGTAAAACTGCAAAAAATTATGATTTACACATGAGAAAACAAGGAAATAATTGTGATGGTTGCACTGATCACTACCAGACAACATTAAGAAGCATCAAGGTCTATGGAAATCAAAGTCCCCTGCAGCATTTTCAGTTTCTTTCAGCATAGGACTAGTGGGTGTCTTCACGTCATCATGATCCACCTCCTCTTCCTCTTCCTCTTCCTCTCCCTTTGCCAATTGTTCCTCTTGATTTTCATTCTGTGGATTTGTTAGTGCCAGGAGAGATACAGATGAAGTACTAAAAAGCGGTTCAATGACACACAATTATGCAGGATGCTTAAAATATGAGATGCATTAAAATGTTAAAGAATGTGGCTGAGGAAATCAGGGAAAAGAGGGGGACTGAGTACAAGTTTTGGAATAGGAAAGTGGCCTAAGTTAAAGAAAATAAAGTAAGAGAGGATTAAGAGCTTGAGAGAGAGAGAGAGAGAGAGAGAGAGAGAGAGAGAGAGAGAGAGAGAGAGAGAGAGAGAGAGAGAGAGAGAGAGAGAGAGAGAGAGAGAGAGAGAGAGAGAGATTAATAATTAGAGTATAAAGGTGCTTTATATTGCCTTTAAATGTTGCATGTTATGAAAGTAAGTCATATTTTATGTTAATTGTTAGGTTAGATTAGGTTACAATATAAAGCCATGCATGAACAACCATTTATCATAGGATATATCCATTTAAAATGCTAATTCAAAATCCCATAGGAATAACATAAAGCAGAGCATAAAAAAAATTGAGACATTAGGAGTAATATTCATCAGGATGAAGCAGATTCTGAAAAGGAACATCGTAAATATTCAATTTGGTCGTGCTAACAATATTAAAAATTTAATTAGTTTGCCCTAACAAAAGAAAATTATATATATATGAACAATATCAAGTTGTCCTAACAAAATATTCTATAACAATCTATCAGTCAAAATATTTTGAATAATATGTACGTCAATTTACTCACGGTATTAAATATGATGCAAAGAGGACATATTAAACAATAAATAAAATTAAAAAATTTCAACTGTGAAATCCATTATTGCCTGAACAAATACATTTTTCATCCAACATGTTAAATGTTATCTTTGATGATTTTGGAAAACTATCATGCACACTTATATAGCCTATATGTATATTTTTTTCCTTTTGTGCAGCTTAGATATGAAGTAAAAATATATAACTGTGGTTTTAGAACTTACCGCATTATCTTGAGTGTCTATGCGTTTGCGCTTGAAGAAGCCACACTAGGAATAAAAAGTATTTTTAAACATTAGAAAACTTAACCTGTTTCAATATGTGGTGAAGGCAGACTGAAAACATCAATGTTGCATTTTGTGAGCATTTTTACAATTACTTCTGGCATGTTATCTAGACTTCTGTCATTGAAGTTTTCTTTGTGTAGCCAATTTTCTAGGTAGTGAGCCAATAACAATTGGTGAAAAAATATATATCCATTAAGATATGTATTACCACTAAGCAAACATATTTTAAGTTAAATACGGGAGGCTTCCAAAAATGGAGATCATACTATAGTAAGTATCATTCATGAACCTAACTTGGTAAAAGACCATATTCTTGAAGCCACAGTTGTTAACTTACCTTCCACATGATAAGCACAATAATACCCAACAGAACGAGTCCACCCAGTGTTGGCACTATGTACAACCACACAGGTACCTAGAAGTTATCACAAAATATCACTTCATGTATGTGCAAAAAATACTATATGCTTGATTATAGTTATGCTGCATTTAGGAAATCATGTATTTACTAAAATTTACATGCCTTTTTTTCTGATGAAATCTCCTGATAGAAAATAGTTGTACTAATGGACGACCGTGATGGTTTTGGAAGTTTATAGCTAACGGGCATCTTGGTGATCTGCAGGTGTACAATTGACGAAGCATTCTTCACAGCTGTCCAAAGTTCAAGCTGCATAAGAAAAGTGGAAATAAAAGCTTTACATTTACATTTTAAAGCAAAATGGCATAATAAAATTACCATACTTCACAAGACCAAGAGTGAAGATCCTCTTACATCTTCAAAACTTAAAATTTTTTCGTCCAAATTATGCAGTCTTATTAAGTTACAAAGTAGACTCAACGAGGCTGATGAAGATGATGAACATATACAGGACTATATATCTTAACCAATAAAGTAATACAAGTACGTATATCAATAAACAGAAAATACTTAGTTATAAACAACATTCAGTAATGCATGTTTTTTCAAAGCAAAGAGCATAACAATGGAACTTCCTTAAATACAAACCTCAAACAGTGTACTGAGCACCAGCCTGAATCTGAGTGATATAGTAATCTCATAATTTCCACTGATTTCTCCAAGAAAGCATGTGATGTTCTTGGATTCAAGTGAATCAACATCAATCCTTTTGCTAAGTGCACTGCTGGGAATAAGTGAAAGCAAATTACTTATTATATTTCACAATTACCATTAATCACCATTATCCTCACCAGTATAATCCACTTTCCTGTAATGTAAGGAAATGAAAGGAAACATCATTAATGCTGACCAGTTCAAAGAGAAAGGCTAAATGAGGGTGATTATGACCACAGTAAGCTCAAATGATAATGTGAATTTATACCAAAGTAAATAAGGAGATATAGAAAATAAATGGCTTTTCTCAATAACTACAATAACTCAGTCTAGTTTTTATTATCATCATGTTTCTTCAAACCAAAGCTGCTCCTTCCATGTATACTATAAAAGGAAACAAATACACCAAACCTTAGTTAGTATATGTTCATACAATGTGAAAACAGTTATGAAACAAATATATTTCTAACAATTTCTCCTTATATGCATAAAAAAAATTCATATATATGTGAGTGTTGGCCAACCAGTATTGTGAGAGATGAGGTTCTTGGATCATATCAGGTGTGGGAAGGGAAAGGGAATGAGTTAAATATGAAGTGGTAAAGGTAAACCTTGGAACCCTGTTGTGGATACGACCCCTGCCTTCGCCCCATTTGCATGACTGACCTGACGCGCTGTGTTTGGGTGGGGTGTACTTTTCTTCTCCTCTGGGGGCCTAGGGGCTAAATGAAAGGAATGTAAAAGCACCAAAAAGCTCAACCATCATACCTGGATCCCTCTTTATAACTTTGGTTTCCTTGTGTCTGTCTATTTGCCTTCAGATTGAATGGGTCCACTACACCAACAGGGTACTGGCAATTGTGGCTCATTCCACTGAAGGATAGTTCCTCCAACAGGTAAAGGAAGTATTTTCCTGTTGAAACGAAATATGAAAATATGAAAATGGAAAGCTTACACTAATATAAATAAGATTTGAAAACGTATATTTTCTTTATAACATTCAATATGATTTTAAATTAATCATATGTAATAAACGCTCTTAGTCTTACCATCTATAGTAAGTGGCCACTGTACAATCAGCTCAGCTTCATAAATACTAAATTTATTACGATTTAAAATTTTGTATTCATGCTTTATCTCTGGTCCAAGTTGTTCATCAGACGTGACTTCATTGGGTGACTTGTACTTTGAAGAGCTATTGAAGTATACGACGGGAGGGTTTGATTGTTGCCTTTGGAAATTAGAAAATAAATAGAATTCACATCAAAAACAAGTTTCAATCAATCAATCAATAAATAAATAAGTAAGTAAATATAAATATATAAAGTAAACCATTAATCTTATGAACTATTAGGGTTAAGTGTGTCTGTTAGTATCAAAAAGCCATTAAATCAAATGTAACCTTAGGGTAGGGATAATAATCACATTAAATTTTTCCTAAACAAGCTCATTTAACCTTTATATTGGGCACTGTACAGGCCTATAAAACAGTAGAAGTAAGCAAGAATGACTAATGTACAATGTGCTGAACTTTCCCAGCAGCTTTCAGTAGCAAATCATTCCCTCTTAAATGATATTCCATATTTCTTTAAGTTCTTCTTACTTCTGTTCTGGCATTGGATTGATGATGACGATGATGATGATGATGATGATGATGATGATGATGATGATGATGATGATGATGATGATGATGATGATGATGATGATGATGATGATTATGATGATGATGACTACTCTATCAGTTAACCTAGAATACTCAAATATATATGTATTAGCACAAGCCTTTACTAAATTAGTGTCCCATCCTCTATATGACATCATCTCTCCCTGAGTAGTCATTGGTAGACTTACTTTGATAGTTCTAATGATTCTTCAACAATAATGGGAGCCAGAATGTTTGTAATAGCTGTTTCAGGATTACTGAGAGTGGAATATGTTTTCACTTCAGCAGTCAAGTTAAAGAAAGCTGTGTGGGTGTCCAGAGAGTTAAAAAATTCCGCTGCTGGTGTCAGGCTCAAGATGAAATTCATCTGAAATATAGCATGGTTAACATCAAAGTACCCTTGTATAAAATACCATACGTAGAATAAAATATGATTTGAAATTAAAAATATACACAAAATCATGCTGTAAAATGAATATACATACCTCAAAATTATTGTTAAGTTTTCCTATTTCGCAATCAGTATCCTTGGTGTTTATTATTTTACATGTAACGCCAGTATCTCCACTACCATGAATGATGAATTCATCTTCACTGCTAATCTGAAATACAAATTCTACATTTATAAGCAGATTATGTTTAAAACACAACACATTGAGCTAACTTTTTAGCCTTTTTTTTGCCATTTCTATCATTCCTCCATATATTATAATAATCACTATCCACAATGTTAATATGAATGTCTTCAGTTAATGTTTTTTTTTTCTGCTAGGCATACCCTTTTGTTTCTTCTCTTTTCGATGGTCTGTCAACGCAAATTTTCTTGGTATTATTCCAAGTTCATAAACATTATTTATATTTCGTCAGTCCCTTTTGTTACTGTTCTATTCTTCTCTTTTCCTTTTTTCTTAACATTTGTTCCTTATATACATTTCTTTATCATGTTATCCATCACTCTAAGAGAGAGAGAAAAAAAATCTCATTTTCATAAAATGTTTCCAATTTCGCTCTTAATAAAAAGAAAAGAAAAAAAGAAATCAAGAAAAAAAAAAAGAAATCTCTCCTCTCCAATCATACTCTATTTAATAATTACTTCTTTGTTGTCTTCACAATCTTTAAGTCTCATGACTTCTGCTTCCTCTTCAAATTCAGTTTCCTCATCCTCATTATTTGGCTTTTTAGTATTTCCTTGATGTTCTTTGTTTATTCCTTATCTCTCTATATTTTCAAAGGTATAATCCCTTCTTTTAACCAATATATTATTAATTTTCTTTTTCTCTGCTGCATTACAAACTATGTTTTCTTTGTGTTAATTACTTTAATTACTTCCTTTTATATATTCTCTTTGTGTTCCATTCGTTTTTGTTCAAATATCTCTTTGAAGCTAATTTTTTTTTCTTATCTCCAATTGTTCACTTCATTACTTACTAAATCTTTAATCTCTTGCTTTGCACCTCCTTGGGTCCTCATTAAGTCCTACTTTTCTTCCTTTAATTTCTTAATCTCTTTTTCCCTCTCATCATTCACCTTCTTAAGGTTGTCAATATAATTATTTTCATCTCGATTCTTTATGCCATTCAGTAAAATTTGATTCCTAGACATTCATCAAATGCAATATCTTTTCAACTGATTCTTTGCATCCACTCCCCTCTTCCTTTACTTTCCTCATCTCTATCCTTGTTTTATTTCCTTCTTTTAAAATTTTTCTCAATCTCACCATGGTTTCGCAATATCCACATCTTGTTCACTGAAACCTCTGAATGCCTGGGGGGATTCTGGCATTTTCTCAGTTTTTCTAGGCCTCTACCTTACACCAACGTTTTTCAAGTATTTTCAGCTTTTCTCTAAATCACAGTCCTATTTAGTAAGAGACATGATCTTTTTTCAATAGCTCAGGCCCTCTATTTACGACAATTGGTAGACTTTGTTTAGTAAGTTGTCAGTTGTCATCGCCATCATTAGTGCACATACTCCATCTACTTACGCGTAGTCTTGATTCAAAGGCTGTTTCCCCTTGATTTTTCACCTTAAAACGGATCTTCATTGACTGTTGACTCATCAGTACATAGTTGTCCAATCTGTGAAGTCATGAGAATATTGCAGTTTTTGATTGCATAAGTCAGGAAACTCTCCTGATTTTAATACCACACAGATGTTGAAATTTTATAAATAATTCGTTGAATGCAGAACAGACTATATCAGTGGGTGTCATGAAAAAAGTCAGTGAAAATTATGTGTAAAGGTATGGACTGATCTTATTTGGAACAAATTACAAAGTTGATAAGTCATATTCAAGAATTGATCTATAAAAAGAGGAAATAACAAAGTATCAATAGATGAATAATGGAGTTCGTAGTACTACGTGTTTGTTTGAAATTTTGATGTCCCCTTCTTGCAGGTAACAACTTTTATGACTTTGGGAAGGAACACAATAAGTGATAACCTACATTAGATATACTTTTACTACTTCAAAGAGAGATCTAATATTTCATCCTGAAATATTTTCTTACATTTTATACTCCAAAATGATGTCACTCCGGCAGCCTTGAATGTCACCAGAGCTACACGGGATAATGATGTCCAGATCCTCACTCCTTATTGTGTCAGAATGGCGATCAAGAATCACCTGAAAGAAAGTTTACTCCATCATAGCACCAATAAGATTAAAATTTAACACCATTGACAGGAGCTTTAAATGACATTAATTCATAATAATTATGTGAAGTAGAAAAGAAATATAATGCAAAACACTTGTAATGACAATGTCAAAACTCACCTTCTTTTCCTCTTTGCCCAAACTCACATTTCCAGTAACGCTGAATGATTTTATTTCATCAATGTCTGGCTGCAAAATAAGATGCAAAAGACACTTCAAAAAAGAAAATTTTTAAAAAATGTAAAATAATCATCTCTTTCTAAGACTAATCTTAAACTCAATTAATGAAGAAAAATTATATCCATCTATTAATCTATAGAGTCTGACAACTTGCTTCCTCCAGGAGTATCCCCAAGCAGGAAGGCACAGTAGAGAAGCCTCTGCCTCTTTCCATACAAACCCTCCCTTCTTGCTTGTTCAACCTATCCCCATCTATTTGCAGCTCCTTTCTTCATGAGCTGTTATATTTAACTTTCAATTATTTTGATTTCAAGAGGTTTTGGCTGTCTTAATGGGTGTTGCAAAATGAGAGCTTACTGTATTTTACAAGGTTTTTTCCGTAAAGAAATTAGTAAATATGCTATCATTAGTTTTTAATTTGTTTTATAATACAGGTGTTATGTAAAAAGAATGGGATATATTTAACTGATTTCGATGTCTAAAATTGAAGAATCGGGTGTTAGCATTTTTTAACTGATTTGTGATGTTGGGAATTATGAATTTCTGAGTTCAATATGTAAGATGTACAACTAGGATGTGTCTCTGAGTTTAATCCCTAAGATGTACAACTAGGATCTCCAACTCCCTTATCATGATTTCATAAGTAAATACGGTATAGTACACTAACCTTTAACTGAATGTTGAATTTTTCACAGTAATTCTGACCTTCTTGCACTTCAAAGTTTTTCTGAAGCTCAGTTTTTCCATTTTCAAAGAAAAGTTCATCATTCTCTGTCTTGAGAATTACACTGAAGTCTGGAAATCAAGAACGTGAAATTGAAACATAATTGAATCAAAATAGAATTGAAATAAGTATTCTAAACTAGATTAGTTTCAATGTGATGTTCTTCCTCTGCTCCAATTGTATGGAAAGGGAGATTTGGAAGCTCTTCTACCGTGGCTATCCCCTTGGGGGACGTTCCCGGAGGGTAACCTCCTTTGTTCTATATTACAGTAACCTGTTCTCAGCTGATATTATTGAAATATAATACCTGTTATAAAAATTGGATTAAACTTTAAAAAATCTCCCATCTAATTCAGTAACTGGAAGCTCAGTAGTGCAGAGCATGCTGTGTGAGAGGGCAAAGTTGAGTACCAATCTTTCACACTCTCCCTCACTTTTGCTTTGAGAAAATTTTAAAATTTCTGCTTCGATCAAGATATCACATGCCACTGCATAATGGAGGTATGGTGTAAAAAAAAAAGAAATTTGTCATGAATGAAGTTCAGAAAATACTTAAAAACTCACCCGCTTTTTTATTGTTTACATCTTTCATAATCTTCTTCTGGTACTTTAGGCAGAAATTTAAATCCACACAGGGACAGCGTGACTCAATGCTTTCACATAAACAGGAACTATTATAAGGATCAATCGGTCCACTGAAATTCAGGTTCCAGACAATATCCACCACTTCTTTAGACCTGTAATGAAAGACAGTGTCCATAACTTTAAATATGCATGTATTTATTATATAACAATGACATCACTATTCAACTTCTCATAAACTAGATTCCTTTTTTTTCTCTTTTAAATGCCACCCATGTGTAGAAAATGGCTCCTTTTAAAATGAATATATAAAGAAATGGAAATGAATAATAAATAAACAATAATATAAATAAAATAAAAATAATACATCATCACCATATCAAACATATAGTCTGATGAAAATCCCTCAATAAACAGAGCATTCAAACACTGTTATATATGTTAAAAGACACGGGAATAACATGAGTGTGTTGATGTTGATGCAGAAACTCTCTGGTTGATAGCAAGGCCTTCACTAATGATTGGCGTGTAGTCAGCACGGAGTCATAACTCAAATTTTCATTAACTAATGGGATCCAGCATGGTAACAATCCTACTTCTACCAGGCATTAATCCCTTCCCCAATAGTTTAAAGGGATGCTAACGCTAATGCCCTTGCTACATCGTGTCTGCCTACACGTATCATGTATAATACTTACTAGATCCCATGAATATTTACAGAAGGGAACAAATAACCATTGTAATATCAAAGAAACTATGCTGAAACACGTAATACTAATAACTATGAGTTAGTATCAGATGTGCTTGTGCCTTTACTATAGTGTGTGCTTCATATCTTTGCAATGTAGGCAACCATATGAAAAAAGAGAACAATGTGCAAAAGACTGTAGAACTGAAACCTCAATAGTCAAGCTCACCATTGAGACAGAAGATACTGGTCCCACTGTTAACCATGCACATCAAGCCAGTTGCCATTCACACACTGACCACTGAGCTGGGAGCCACTATGCCATCTACTGTCTTAGATCACAAAAATTCTAACAGCTGTAGAGTTCTCTAAAGAAACACTAAGCGAGTTTTGATTTTCTGATGTTTTTTTTCTTCTCTTTAACTATGTATGGGGTTTTCTGTTTTTTAATTTTTATTTTGTGAGATTTTTTATTATAATATTTTCATACTTTCCTGACCAAATTATTTATTTCCCATAAGTCTATTGTTTGTCTAATACAATGTAGTCTCTGATGAAAATAGGATCATACTGAACATGCAGCCAATCTGTATAATGTCACAACAGAAGCTTTCATAATAATAGTTTTTGGTGCATCAAATGTTTTAAACCAAACATTTAACTTCTGCATTAATGTAATAAAAATAAAAAAAAATAAAAAAAAGAGTGACCATAATAACACATTACAATACTAAATAGGCTACTTCCAGCAACTTATAATACAGACACTTACTTGAAGATTAAAACAGCATCAGAGTTATAAGCACCAACCGCTACATCATATCCCTCTCCCTCAATACTTGGCAGCTGCTGAGCTATGGATGAGCCAAATCCAAATTGATTTGCTGTTGCCTTGATGGTCTGTTAGGAACAAAAATAACTACAAAATCTGCCAAATGAAGTAGCATTCAGTGACAAATTTATCCTCAACTGAAATGCAGAACTGAACCAGACATAGTAACAAGCAAGACAATGAAAGCTGTGACTCTACAAAGATAATTGTAGGCAACTTTAAGGCTGTGACCCTTGAAATATGGTTTACTATGGGTTTGATGTGTCAACATATTATAAGCAAAGCAACTTGTCAAAACAAATGTTCCTTCCTCCCGTTTGGTCACCCTTAACAACACGCGGGCAATACTTTGATAGTATTCGTGCAGAACCATAGGGCATATCTCATATATGTATACATACATATATATATATATATATATATATATATATATATATATATATATATATATATATATATATATATATATACTTTTTTTTATTAATTTTTTTTTTTATATATAATTTTTTCTATATCATTAACGGTTGGCGCCAGTAGGCTTATGGAGGCACAGATGAACTTGCCTCGCCTGTTATTTGGCGTAGGTTTTTTTAGATTAAAATTTTTTTTTATAGTGACGCCTCAAATGTTTACGTTCTCTCTCGAATATGTTGAGAACGTGCGAGGCTAATTGCTACTACAGCCTCAGATACATATAACATTGTAAGTCCCGTCTGAGAACAGTATGGCAGCAATTTGGGCAGTCTTTGGCCACTAGGCGGTGATATCATATAATGAAAAGTGGTCAGCGGGGATTCAAATCCGGGACCCTAGGCTCGCATACCCGAGCGCTAGACCACTGTACCACCGCCTCCCCAAAGGGAGGCGGTGGTACATCTGTTCTTAACCTGTGGTGCTGGTAGGCTTAATAGAGGTGTTAGATGGTTGGCCTCCGCCCGTTGGTAGCGCAGGTTAGATTTTTTATAGTGACGTCTCGTTTCTTGTTGAGAGGCTCATGCTGCCCGTGGAAGCTCCTTGTGCGGTAGTAGAGTGGTTAGCGTTCGGGCATGCAAACCTAGGGTCCCGGGTTCGATCTCTCGATATCCGCTAGCCACTTTTCTTTCTTTGGTAATACCGCCGAGTGGCCAAAGATTACCCAAATGGCTGCCATACTGTCCTCAGACGGGACTTACAATGTTATATACATTTGAGGCTGTAGCAGCAATAAGCCTCTCTCGTTCTCAACATATTCAAGAGAGAACGTACACATTCCAGGCGTCAATATAAAAAATCTAAACCTACTCCAAATAACGGGCAAAAGGCAGTCCACCTTCGCCTTCATAAAAAGCCTACTGTCGCCAACGGTTTCTGATGTAGTGCATATAACTTTACAGTCCTGTCGAGGATAGTGTTATGGCAGCATGTGGGTGATCTTTGGCGACTCGGCGGTTTTACCAAAGAAAACTGACCAACCCGTGCCGGGATTCAAACTCGGGACCCTGAGCTAGTCTGCTAGCCACTAAGCTATCACCTCCCTAATATATATATATATATATATATATATATATATATATATATATATATATATATATATATATACACACACACACACACAGGACGTCCACACATTATGATAAACTGCCTAACGATGTTTCATACTTCTGATGTGTTTCTTTTAATTCCTCATATTCTATTAACCATTTTCAGGTTTCACCGGTACAATTAATGGAGAGGAGATTGCAACTCGTGTCAACTGTTTCTATAGCAACGGTGTGAGTGCCGTCGCAACCAACAAGTGCATTGTAAAGTATCTCCCAGTCTTTGCTACGCACTTACCAAACTTACAGTTTATGTTATTGTTTCTAAGTGTTTATTCGGCCCAAATACTTATTACCCTTATCCTCGCACCACCCAAGGACCTCCAAGGCTCCACTGCCTTGTCATGTCAGAATCATGTGGAGGAGGCGCCATGGGTGGCAGTAATCACATATTGCTGGTCTGCAGCAGCTGCCGCGTCCATGCAGATCCAGTGTGAAGGAGGCGCTGCTTGTGGATGTGCGGGCGGATACAGGTATGGGTAAGGCACTAAGGCGGCAGCAGCAGCGACAGCAGCAGGAGCTCAGGGCCTAACCCATACTCGCATCCGTCCGCTCACACATGCAGGTGTCCCTCCCATGCTGGACCTGTACGGGTGTGTTGGGTTGCTGCATGCTGTGCAGGAAGGCAAGACGTGAGTACCACTGCACCTCTCCCACATGACTGTGACATGACAAGGTGGCAGGGAATCTCAGGCGGTGCTGGGAATAGGGGACACCCCTGGGCACTGCTGCTGCTGCACATCTTGCCTGACCCGCCGTCCACTGACACCTACGTCCCTGTGTCTCTGTCAGTACCTACAGCATTCTGCAACTACAAGTTATACTTGTAGAGTTAGGCTTTTCTTTGATTTTTGTTCCCACCATCCACCAGCATAGATAGATGGATTGATAGATTAAGTTAAATTTGATTATACTGCAGTACCTTATTACGTAAAATTTATGCATATTTCTCTCTTATTGCTGTCTTTCCATTATTAAAAAATTTAGTAGCTAAAACAGTTCTGAATCCCCGTGGATTTTGGATAATCAACAGAGAGATGTTTGCCTGGTTAACTAATATATGATCACTTAAGACTAAAATAAACAAAAGATTAGCAATACCTAAACTACCACACGATGTTTTAATCTGATGCTAAGTAATTATACCACCTCAATGGAATATTACCTGTCTTATGTTCTTATCAAGACCCTTTTGAGAGCCCATATAGATATATACTTCTCCTGTTGCATCACTTTTACCAGAGATTACTGCCAAGTAGGGAGCCCCCACAGCAAGATCTGTTGAGTGTTAAAAATAAAATTTTAAATTTTACACACACACACACACACACACACACACACACACACACACACACACACACACACACACACACACACACATTGATGAACAATCTGGGGGAAGCAGATGGAAAAAATCTAATATTGAGAAAAGGTAAAAATTACGAAAAGGAATTTACTTGAACGATACAAAAAAGTACAGTTTTACCCAAAGAAGTATAGATGCTTGGAATGGACTGAAAGAAGAGGTGATAATGGCAAAGAATGTACAACAATTGAAGGAAAAACTAGACAAATATTGATACGGAGACAGGACCACACGAGTTTAGCTCAGGTCCTGTATATTACACTTAGGTAAACTAGGTATATACACACACATAGACACACACTTCCGTGGTTCAGTAGTAATAACCTCGCCTGTGGGTTTGAACCTTGCTCAGGTTGCTAAAAAAAATTTCACTGACAGGGAACTGTGCGTGCAAGCATCTGAATATTGTCCTTGAGTGAATGGAGTGATGGGTGATCTAGGTGTGAATATGCTACTGGAGACTGGTTTTGGGAGGAAAAAGTGGTAGTGATGATATTATTTGTGTGATAATGTGTGGTAGGTGTTGTTTTGATGTTTCTTGAAGTGTGAGTGGTGTGTCATGTAGCTTAGTCCTCAAATGCAAGCATTATTACATGACCTTAACCTATGGGCTTCGAGTGATGACTGAAGCTGCTCCTCAAGAGAGCTTCAGAGAGAGGGTATAGCCGGTCCTTGTTATGGAGTACACTTCTCCTCTGAGGGGAGTAGGGGCTAAGTGAAAGAAGTTAATGTGTATGCGTGCATGGATGTGTATATGTGTGTCTTGTCTTGGCTAACACCCTTTAGGAGGATAACAGTATGATATATAAATATAATAGATAAATGTTAGGTATGTTGTTTTTAAACGTAAGATTCAACTTCAATGTGCCTGAAATTTGTCATGCATGACATAATCAGAAAGCTAAAAATATTGTTGGTAAAAAGATGGCAGTATATAGATACATATATCAGGTTTACTCATCTTCATGTAATGGGGGAAAAAAACACAAAAAAAACCAGACTGCCTGTGTGATTGAAAAGTACCTTCATAGCCATCACCATCCAAGTCTCCAATTGCGGCCACACAGCTCCCAAAACGACCGAAAGATTCCCTTCCAACCCTTTGAGGTGCATTGTCTTCTTCTTTCATCTGTATAAAAAGTTAATAGATGAAAATATATTTAATAGAAAAAATATTCTCATTATTAAACAGAACTTTGTAATTACTTTTTATTAGATTCATGAAAAATTATCAAATAGGCTATGAGTAAGTAGAAAAATGGCTAGTTAGTGTATGTATGTATGTACAGATGCCTTCCATCTCCGTCGTACTATGCTTCCTAACCAAAATTCTGAATCATGCGACATATGTCGCCTCCTTTTTCAAGGGAACTGTCATTGGCTAGAGCTGCCAGTGACAGCTTCTTTGACCTGTCCTCCCCATTTCTCCATATACCTACAACTCTTCCTTAATCCTCAAATCCTCCCCCTCTCCCCCTCGCCAATCCTTCCACCAGGTGCCCTATCACCCCCATCTTTCTCTCTCTCTCTCTCTCTCTCTCTCTCTCTCTCTCTCTCTCTCTCTCTCTCTCTCTCTCTCTCTCTCTCTCTCTCTCTCTCTCTCTCTCTCTTTCTCTCTCTTTCTCTCTCTCCACATTAAGTCCTTATTATTATTATTGTAGTATTGCTATAAGTCCCTCGCACTAATACTACTTTCTCTATCTCTCTCTCTAACACACACACACACACACAGACACACGCTGTGGGAAGCTAACCTTCTCCCCTACGAAAAGATGGGATGAGAGAGTCTCCCTGAACCCTAAATTACTTGTCTGGAACACCCTCGGGAAGGCATAATGAGGTCAGCAGCTACTGTGATGGCAGGTGTGGCCAGGCCTGTGGTTTTGTAGTTGCAAGGCAACTACAAAAGCAAAGCTTGTGTGCCACGTGGTTCCATGCCTTGTCCTGCTCATCCTTTGAGCTGTAATCTGGTGAATTTGTGTCATACAAACAGTTGTAGATTTCCACAGCTTGCACAAATGTGATGTTAAATGCCTCACTCTCTGGAAGGCATCATGAATAGTTGTGCATGAGAACACAAATAAATTGTGTACTCTTCTCCACAGATTGCACACTCTAGACTCGTCTGCCCTCCACTGCTCACTGCACAATCATGTGCACATGGATGACCGAGGCATTATTGTAAAATATGACCGGTAAAAATCTATTAAGAAACTTAAATAACTATTATACGTACGCCATACATCCGCAAGGTTATTATTGTTACATTTTTAATGGTATTTGTATTCAGTTATATGAATATTATCTTGGTTATTTATCATTTGGGTATGAAAGTTCCATTGAATTTGACAACATTGTGTGAGGCGGCGCATCATATGCTAAAAAAATTACGGTCCGGTCCTATCTAGGAGTGGCATCCAAGTGACACGTGGCACATGCGACGTGTTCCTCCACTCCAGTGTGGAAGGTTACATTTTTTTCTTTTTAAGTTCTAAACATTTGTTTCTGTAGATTTATTTTGTAAGTGGCATTGCACATGCCATGTCATGTTGTATGTTTTGCTTAAGGATACGATGACAACATCGGTTTTTCACTCCTCCTAACCTTAGTTTTTCAATTAGGTCTAGATTTTTCTACACAAAATATATGGCTGTAATTTGATCAAAATTGCTCTATTACATTTCGCGCAAAAGCTAATTCATATGATCTTTAAAAAAAGTGAGATCACTTTAAATGTATAAAGAGTATAGCAACTCACTTTTATTCATAGATTAAAAAACACCCTCAAGTACATAATTTTATATTTCCATAAACCTATATGTTAACATAGATTTTTAACAAGATAAGGAAATAAGTTTTTTTTTCTCTGTTGGAAAATCGTAATTAAGAAATCAATAATAAATATATTTAAGGAAAGTAAGATTTAGCATTGCAAGATATTTAGTTTATACTTGTGTCAGAACTATTTTCCAACAAAATTCTTCAAAGTCATGACCGTGACATATCAATGTCTGTAGTCAATAGAACAGTAACTTTCATATAAGTGTTACATTACCTGATAAACATTTCCAGTTGCTTGATTTTTAGATGCAGTCTGCATGTAGATAAAGATTGCTCCTTGGTCATAATGGTCACTGGAACCATTGTAGAATGGTGCACCCACAACCAAGTCTTCCAGCCCATCACCATTCAAATCCAGCGTGGCAAGTGAATATCCAAAGAATGCAAATCTGATATCATCTGCAGATACCTGCCAGGAAAAGTTGGTTTATGAATAGAGACTAAAGTGAGAGTATAGTGTCTATGATATGTTTGGAGGAGGAGTCATTTGGTGGCTTTAAACTTTCTCAAAAGCCCACAATTAGACTCTAAGGCCTAAGCAATGAGCATAACAAGAACTTTGAACTAAAACCCGACTCAATTTATTTCCTTTTAGCTTCTTGCATACATCAATGCACATTCATTGGCCAAATATTTAGTGTACGGGGGAGAATTTGATCTCACCTCTCACTCTACGCCTCAGTGGTGCAATGGTTAGCACGTCTGACTACGAATCCGCTGGCCCGAGTTCGATCCCGGATGAGGACAGTCGACAGACAGCTCACCCAACTGTTCACCTTCCCAAACGGGTTGGTCGATAATTGGGTATCCAGGGAAAACCTGGGGAAGGTAAACTGTGGAAAGTCGGATGTCACAGTGGCCCTGTGTCCCGGGGTAACGGATTTATTTCCACCACAAGCTCAAAGGCCTATGCGACAGGAGATAAGCGCCCGCAGCTATGCACAGCTACAGCGTGTGCTCACTCTTTACTTACCCCCTCTACACCTTATCTCATAGTAGGGAAGAAATACAGAGAGTAGGCCCTCCCAGCTACTCGTTCCGTCCCTATTAGTCATCTTTTACAATATATAGGATATAATGCGGTAGTAGTCTTCCATACTGGCTGTGATCAAACTGGGTCTTCCATTACCATTCTGTTCCATAATCAAATCAGTATAAGTTAAGTTAACTGTCTTTAGCCCAGTAAAAGTTACAGTATATTCTTACTTTTGTTGGGGTGATCTTGTACTCAACTTTCAGAGTCTTCTCATCATCAGGCTTTTGTATTAGTATGAGAATGGTGGGTCCAAAATTTTCTTTCTGAAAACAACCACAGATAAAACACTTGATAAAAAGTGTGTTTATTAAAAGTCATTCATTCTATTTAATGTATAAAGAAAATCTGTGAAATAAACACACCATCAAATGAATCATACAACAAATAAATCAAGAATTACAGCAAAACTCATCTTTTCCAAACTCATTTAATTCAGAATTCTGTTTAATGGAATATCTATATGTTATAAAAAACATTACATCCATCTAAGTTATAAACACATATTCATGATAAAAGATTGCAATGAATATTCGGAGAAATGAGCATAAATTATAAGTGAAATTATGTCAATTGTTACATACTGGAACTGTACTGTATATACCACATACGAGAAGTAAGTATAGGGATGAGTAAATACCTGAGGCAAGGTAACAGTCACCTGATATCTTGTTATTAAATTGTACTAATACTTACTAGATCACCCTTAGTTCTAGGTATGGAAGATACAATTGCATTTTTATTGCCAAATCTCAGGCTGGCAACACTGTAGCCCATATAACGACCATAAACCTTCCATTCAGGTTCACTGTCATCTTGTTGCGCGTACTGCTTTCCTATATACCTTGTGTCAGACTCACTCAATCCTGTTCCAACTTCCCATGTATCTCCTGTGAGAGAGAGAGAGAGAGAGAGAGAGAGAGAGAGAGAGAGAGAGAGAGAGAGAGAGAGAGAGAGAGAGAGAGAGAGAGAGAGAGAGAATCTTAGTTGCTATTCCCTGTATTATTTTCAATTCCAACACACAGTTTTTCTTTATCGAGGAAATGAAAAGCCATACATATATATTTTTTCTAGCATCCTGAATGTGTCATCAAATATTATATCTATATGTTTGTCTGATGATAAATTGTCTTGTATTACCACTCCCAAATAATTTTCTTTTTTTTCTATTGATACAATATTTTGTTCTAACATATATTCATGTGGATCTCATTCCAATCATTCACATTTCTAATACATAGCATTCTTTTGCATTAAATTGAATTTACCATGTCTTGCTCAATTCATATATCTTGTTTATGTCATTCTGTAAAGGTGGCTACACACACGCAAAATTTTCAATAACATGTTACTCGTTTTTGCTATAAAATATCCGTTTTGACAACAAACTTGCTTGTGCTTGTGCGTCACAAACGGGAATGTTTTGTTCATGAGTTTGCCAAACACAACGCTGCGTTCTGTGGTCATGACACATATTTCCTGGGAAAACCACCATGGAACCCACACTGGAAAGTCTTAGAGACAAATGTGTAACAAAAACGAGTAATATGTTATTGGAAAATGCCTAGTGTGCCGCCACCTTAACTCTTCGCAATCCTTGTAGTTTCTTATATTGTGTGTATGT
>JAPQNM010000018.1:3696133-3711133 GCA_029783475.1 Metacarcinus magister
CAGGAAGCATCGACTTGACCCAGCCACAAACTTTGTGGGTGCCCCCTTGGCCTTCTCCACTCCGGGTTATCTCTCAGAAATAACCCAAGAAACAGGCTCAGCTTCTGGATAACGTGCAACATGCCCATATAGCCTGAATTGACGTTGGCGGACTATGCTGGTAATAAGCCTTGATTCAGTCTCACAAAGCAGTCGCTGATTTGACACAAAGTCAAAGATACTGCGAAGGCATTTATTACCAAAGACATCAATTTGCCTCTTCAGATCGGTGTTCAGTGTCCATGTCTCACAGCCATACAATAAAACAGGGATCACCAGCGATTTGAAGATTCGAATCTTTGTCCGTCTGCACAGGTACCGACAACGCCAGACACTCGTGCTGAGCGAGTCCATAATACCATGGGCCAAGCCAATCCGCCGTAATACTTCTTGACGTGACCCACCATTGTTATGGACCACGCTACCAAGGTATTTGAAGCTGTCCAAGATATCAATGTCTTCGCCACACGCATGAATAGACTGTACTGTTTCATCTAGCAACACACACACACACACACACACACACACACACACACACACCAGGCTATCATCCCCTCAAAGAGGGTTACCATAGCCAAGCCAAGGCAAGACAAGGCGCGCCAGGGTTCATGGAGACATTATTCTCCCCTCCCCATCTGTGCCTTGTCATTTCGTAGGAGAGTAAACAGGGAAGGGGGTTCCCAGACTTATCACTTCATATATATATATATATATATATATATATATATATATATATATATATATATATATATATATATATTGTAGTATATACATACCAATTTGATCTATAAAAGGAGGAGAAAATCCCTTGAATTTATAGTCAGGAGCCTTTGCAGCAAAGCACCTGCCAGCCGGAAGCTGATTCTTTTCATTGTACTTTGCTCTGAGTATATACCATTGATGTTCACACACCTGCAATTTGTTGAAAACATTAGTCTGTGAATAATTATCGATAAAAAAATTTTAAATTTGTAACATGAATGGTCACTGGCTGTATTTTCAACTAGAGTCCTGTCTTGGGTAAATTTTGGTTATTAATGGTATTATGACAGGGATGAGTAGATGGCACACATGGCGAACTCTGAACACACTGTACTACTGTAGTATGTGGCGATCACATGATCTTCACTGATATCCTCAACATTTATAATATGCTGGGAGGATAGAATGGGTAACTAATGAGCAGGCAATGGGGCGGGGGTGGGGGTGGGGGGGGAGAGAGAGAGAGAAAGAGAGAGAGAGAGAGAGAGAGAGAGAGAGAGAGAGAGAGAGAGAGAGAGAGAGAGAGAGAGAGAGAGAGAGAGAGAGAGAGAGAGAGAGAGGAGCAGAATCTGGCAGTCTAGCTTAACCCCTTCACTTCCTTCACTTCGATTTTTTTATTGTTGTTGTGTGCTGAGTTATACGTCACTATAACATATTCCTTTCAGAATTCCTAGCCAATGAGAATTCTTTGTGGTACAGATAGGTAGATGACAGGTCATATTATCAGTTCGTTCAAAACTGAGTTTTATACGGGATTCTTTTTTTTTATTTTGCTGCAAAGTATAAGGCAAAAAAGCAAGTGTGTTTGTCACAAACTTGTGTTGGACTACAAAGACTAAGAAGAGTGTGGCACGCAACCTACATTTGATTTCAATCAAAAGCTTTGGTTAAGGTATATTAGCTAGAAGGGGTGTGTGGGTATCCCTCATCTAGAGGTTATTACGTGATTCAATTAAAATTATTTCGTGATAGGTTGGAGGGTTTGAGGGGTTTGACCCCCCCAAAGCTATGAGGTTATTACGTGAGTTAAATTTAAGTTAGGTTAGGTTAGTTTGTGGGGGTCCGCGGGCCTGTATTCCCCCCGGTCAGTTTAGTTTGGTTAGGGTTGTGTCGTTGGGAGGATCTGGTTCAGTTATATAAGATTTGTATCATTCTTTTTAACAAAAAAATAGGTTTTCACCTTAGAATAGTTTTCAAATTGCCATATATGGCCTATTTTTGCTTTCCCCACCCTATAGCCCCGCTTTCCCAAGATGTCCCCAAGCTTGTTGACTATAGGAAGAAGAAAAAGAAGATCAGGGACGAGGAGTAATTATGCAGATTAACCGTCTTCTGTATTTATTTTAAATATTTGCAGAATTGCATTTGTTTGGAGCATATTCAATTTCCGAAGTCGTAGTTTTGTTATTCAAGCACATGAAGACTATTGTTACTCTTATCTCTACGGGTCGTGGCACCCCGGTTATCAACTATTGTGGCCCTGCCAGCAGTATCTGTAGTATAAGTGCGATTTATGTTAATATTGGCGTGGCAGTGAAAACTTGCTATGCTCAGATCGTATGTTACAAGGCTGCTAACGATATCCTTTAATGGCCCAATTGTATTGACAATAATATGTTTCTCCTGTTAAGGGTACATCAAAGTGTCTTGGGATATAATGCACAGAGGTGCCATGAAGCAATACACGATTGCAGTTTGAAAATAACTTCGTGACGAAAGAACTGAAACAGTGTGTGCATTCTCACTGCAATCCAAAATTGCACTCACTTGATTAATATAATAAAATGTAACGTACTACATACCCCAAGTGGTGTTGCTATTTCAGCACTTTTTAAAACTAGCTCGCTAAGCATCGCGGGAAAACAATTAAAGGCTTTTAATTTGGCGGCCACTGCATCATGACGACTCACCTTAGACAGCCACAACTGGCGACCACTGTAAACCAGGGATACATAGTATACAAATGTTAAATTGTTGTGTAATCTAAAAGTCTATCAGTTCATAGTTGTCAATTGCTATATTCAGTTTGCAGTTTTGTTTAATTCTTCACAATTTGACCCCAACATATTGTACTGTTATAATCATAATAAACCTGTTTCCCATATTGAAAATGGTCAGTACATAACAGTAAATTTTGGCCAACAACTAACCACTATGGAGATTAAGTGCCAGAAGACAAGTTGATTGTATCTAGAGTAAGCTAACAGTTGGTGGAGGCATTTCACTCACCATGATTGTTGTCTCACCATCAGAAGCAAGAGAAAATCCAAGACCTTTATCAGTGTAGACATTGGCCCAACTAGGACAATGGGTAGTATCTTCCCCAATCGCCTCAACATTCACCTCAATACACTCATGAGGCCCGTTATACTTAGTCAGCTGGCACCTGTATAGCCCACCTGAATGCGTTACGATTGGATTACTGGCATTGGACCAAGGGGCACCTACAAGTAACCTGTAGGGAAGAATGCTAAAATTATATCAAACATAAAATATGATTAGATATAAGCTATAACAATAGGGTAATAGTTTTTATAATAAGCTATACTTTCAAATAATAGTTTAATTTAATTTATTAAATGGATTTTCTTTGTAATCCAATAAAATTATTGACTTTTTACTTAAATGAATTATCATCCTAGTTTACAGCAAGAAAAAGAAAACATTTGCATTATTCGAATGGATAAGAAAAGAAAAAAAAAGAATAAGCACAAAAATAGCATACGTTTTGAAAACCATTTTCTGCAAATTATCCATCTTTCCAATAAACTTTATTAACAGGGGGGGGAGGGGGGCGAGGGTTTTGATCGGCGTCCCCTCAGAGTATATTAGTTACATTCGTTAAAACATAAAATAACGTGCTTTCGTAACTATGAAAACAACGTTATAAGCAACATCACTTTTCAACAATTTTTGGTCGCAGTTTCTAAATCCTGTGATGCTGAATATAAGCGAACATTTTAGAAACTCAAGTCCCTCCTATTTAATAAAAGTGTCATTTTCTCATGCACGGGGTATAAATGAAAAAAAAATTCAACGTATTAATGACAATAACTCACCATCTTTCAGTGTTATTAGTGTAGTGAGCCAAAGAAAAACCGAAGTGCATGCCCGTTTGTCTTGAGGGTGGCCGAAGCACGATAGGGTCCTCCACGTGTAGGTTATTGGCTTGGGCAGGCACCACTACTAGCCATCCAATCACCAGCAGTACCATATGCATCCTCGTTTCACCTGTTTTGGTCAGATGCCACGACATCATCTTGGTCTGTAGAACTAGTGTGGCACCAACACTCACTTCGGACCTGCTGTCAAACGTTCACTTCACTGTAATGCGACTATAGTAAGCACCCTGACATCAGAGGTCATACAGCTCACTTCACTGCAATTGTACGTCAAGGATGATACATAGAAGCTTCTTTTCACTATTTCATATCCTATTGTGTTAGTGTCTCTTGAAACCCATCCCACTTTATAGCAATTGTTCTGTTCATTCACAGTTTGTCTGCATCTAAACAGTGTGAGACTCCTGGAAAACTTAGAGTAAGATATGAAAGAGCGATAAGATAAGTAATGATAATAACGTTGATAATTTTGTAGAAAATTGTCTCACCTGAGTATCTCTAAGCATGTTTTCATTGTATTCCCATCTCCACCAACATTCATTTTCTGATAATAAGTTATATCGTCTTTGAAGGTTAATACGTTAAGATTTTAAATAAATGTTTAAAATCCCTAGATTCAAATCATGTTGATAAAGATCATTCAATGTTTTAAGGAAAATTGAGTGCTGCTGAACTTAAATTCAAATCTCAAATCTGCCCAATTCAAAAGTGGCCGATGATGAACATTAGGAAATTCAAGATGGCCACCACCACCAGGCTGAAATATATTTATGAACTTATTTGAATAAACACGGTAAGAACTTGAATTTAATGTAATTCACATGTTTATATCAAATGCAAAATCCAATGTTATATTTTGATTTAAGATAAAAATCAGAAAAAAAATCCTTGAAAATCATATAATGCGAAAATGGTCATCTATAATGATGAATACCTCGTCAACCACTTGAGCAACGCTGAAAATCACAACAGACAATAATTCACGATCAAATTATCATTCATGAGTCACGTAAGTCACGTATTCATGCATTAGGCTTCATAACACTATCACTATCACTCATAATCAAAGCTCTGTGCATTTTCTCGTCAATGTTACCACCTCCACACTCCTCTCCTTCTAATGTGATTTTTCTCTCCTGTAACACATACGTATGTACTCGTGTACGATTGAATAACGGCAAAATTTTGCATCCTTATCTAATTACAAACCATATAACATCATTATCAACAACAACAACAAATATAAATTACATTGGCAAGCAAATAAGGAAAAACCTACTTAATGGTATCACTGAGAAAATCTAATTTATATTCCATCGGACGCAACCTCGTGAACTCTTATTATCAGTGCTTCAAGCACTTGAGTGGGACTATTATTGAGAAAGTTATTCCTCCCACAGGACACACCAGCAGCACACACACACACACACACACTCTCTCTCTCTCTCTCTCTCTCTCTCTCTCTCTCTCTCTCTCTCTCTCTCTCTCTCTCTCTCTCTCTCTCTCTCTCTCTCTCTCTTTGAGTTCACATTCTACAGCAAAGAGGTAGCAGCGGCATGAATTTAAATTGAACAGCAGCAAGAAACCATGATAATTATAGCCTTGACGGACTAACCTGAAGGAGAAACACATGAGAGCGCACAGGGTGACCGGACGAGGAGACTGTTGAGAACTGTATAAAGGAAGGGAAGGACAAAGGGTGATGGTGGTGGTGGTGGTGGTAAAGCAAAGAAGATTGTTTAGTAAGGGTGACAAGGGGAGGAAGGAAAGGCAGGAGAAAGAGTGATGAATGAGTAGGGAAGGCCGTGATATTGGAAGAGAGAGGAGGAAGTGACGGGAGGATGCCTTTGTTTACATACACACACTAACACACCGCGGAAAATGTGGTGGTCGAGGTGGCGGCGGCGGCGTCCCTATCCGTACTCCAATACTCAATAAAAAGAAAAGAAACAAATAGAAAATAATAACTTAATAGCTACTATGATTACTTGATCTCGGCAAAATTATTAACTAGAAACTGTAATGTTACGAAAACTACAACGGTTCGATTTTTTGGATTGTTGGAAATATAGGATAAAACAACTACAGGAATTAGGTTAACTTCTCTACGGAAATTTGTTAGAATAAAATAATATTAGCTTGTGAGACCATACAAAAATCGAGGGAAAATGCCTTTCTCCAAGTCTTTGTTTGTCCCGAGCAGTGATGGGGAAACATGGAAAGCTAGAGTGTGTGTGTGTGTGTGTGTGTGTGTGTGTGTGTGTGTGTGTGTGTGTGTGTGTGTGTGTGTGTAAGGAACAAACACTCGGCGAAGGGGAGGTTCAGTGGGCGACGTGATATTATTGTACAAGGTACATAAGAGAGAGAGAGAGAGAGAGAGAGAGAGAGAGAGAGAGAGAGAGAGAGAGAGAGAGAGAGAGAGAGAGAGAGCGCATGTGGCATAATATAATTGTTTTAGGTGTTTCTAAAATCATTGAACTTCACCTTCACCTTCAGTGTGTGTCCCAGTGTACGGAACAGTCTGTAAACACTATGAATGAGCAGGTGACAAAATAATTTTAGGACCTCCTCTGCTGCTCTAGCAGTGTGGGCGTGCGTGCCACACTCGAAGGAGAAGGGAAATAAAAGGCCTTGTTCATTCTCGGAAGAAAAAAAAAAATTCGTTCAGTAGGTTGCCAATGCCACACAATAATGGTGCACTTTTGCGTCAGTGTATACGTTTCAAGTAACAAGTAACACACCCTGTTGTAATGGCACCGGTGATCGATCGTCTGGCATACAAAAGTGTACGTAAGTATACCTACGTACCATACGAGGCTGGGAGCTCAATTGTACGGAAAATATCATGCTGAGATCTTGGGAAGGTGGTCACAGCAGATAAGAGAGGAGAGTTACCTTAATTATTTCCAACAATCGTTTATACAGTACAGAAGTATACTCATACAAAAATTATATATATTGATGAACATTATATAAGAGTATAGTTACATACTCGTATAATTGTATCTTGGCCTGTCTCATGTGGCTCAACTCCCTTTTCTTGTCGAATGAATAACGGAATGAATAGAAGACGGTCTCTTTGGCCCTATTTGGGTGAGGGAGTTAGTGAATGCGTTGGGTTTCTATATAGTCTTTAGATCAGACTCCCTCGTAAAAGACAATATTTTCTACAGTCTTTGCTTTCTTTGTAGCTTGTATGCCTAATATTTATTTTCCCTGGTTCTTGTCACTAGATTTTTGGGTGGTGCTGCGGGATAGATTATTCCACACTGGTAAAACAAAGATGCTAATCTAACCTATAAGCTGAAGCTTCCTGAGATAAGCTTGGCCGGGCAGATTATGACCACTGTTGCGAAGCCTCACCTCTTACATGAATGTGATGACATGCACACAGGAAACAGGAAGCTAGAATATGTACTACTTATTGAGATGCAAGGAAAGTATCAACATTATCATATGTTTGTTACTGAACAGTCTGTAAATAAAAAAAAGAAGTCAATTTATACTAAAATGTACTCCAAGCGGGCGGGCTGGCACACACACACACACACACACACACACACACACACACACACACACACACACACACACACACACACACACACACACACACACAGCCTTACCCGTAGATCGTCTCTGAGTTCTTTTGTGGAGGGTAATAACTGACGTTCATGAATCCAGCGCGTGATCCTCCAGACCATTATGGATTATACACACACACACACACAAAAGAATAAAAACACTCATTCACGTGCACCGTTACGTTTTCTTTAATACTAATTTAAGTCACAATTCAACCTTTTCCTAGTGTCGTTAACGTTGACGTGTAGTTATCTTCATTTCCTATGCATACTGACTCACATTGATTCTCTTATCTCTCTCTCGTTGGGACTTATCTCTCTCTCTCTCTCTCTCTCTCTCTCTCTCTCTCTCTCTCTCTCTCTCTCTCTCTCTCTCTCTCTCTCTCTCTCTCTCTCTCTCTCTCTCGCTATCTATGCACACACACACACACACACACACACACACACACACACACACACACACACACACACACACACACACACACACACACACATATTCTAAAATAACGTGATGATTTCTAGTCAGGTTTTTAAATACATTTTAAATAAATACTCGTTTTTAGTGTCTCCTTTATTGTTCTCTAGATTTTCCTTTTTAGTGAAGACATTCATTGTTACTATTAGAAAAAAAAGTCTTCCAGAAACTGATGATATTCAAGACGGTCTCATGAGGGTTTTCGAATAGTTTGCATCTATGTATAATACGTCAAAAACAGCAGTGCTTCATCAGTCTCCAAAATGCCTCTGCTGTTTCCTACACGTTCCCTAGTAATGATCGTTGCATCTTTTGGGGTTTCGGCGTAATAAGGGTACCATTGAAATAATTGGCAACAAGGTTTTCCATGAGGAACTCCTGCAGAGGATTGAGCGGGTTGAGTCCTCTCACTTGGAAGAAGGGAGGGTAGTTTCTGGTTTGCCAGTGGAAGGACTGATCCTCTGCAAGCTTCAGTAGGGCGGGGCTGGGATGGATGATATTCACTCCGTTGGGGAAAAGCACACTGGCGTGGATGTTGATGAAAATAATTAATATGATTGATAATGAATGCACCGACAGTGAAATTATATACTACACTGTAAGAAGCATATATAATTACGTCTCAAATAAGTTTCATTCACTCATAGCTTTTAGTAATATGTAAGTATATTTTAACAGTTTTTAAGAGAAAAAAAAACGTAAGACAACAGTGAGTGAAGCAAAGCCTGTACGTGTAGAAGGAATACCTTTAGTAAATAAAGTAGTGTCATGAAAAATATTTTTGCTTAATCATTCTCTTGAAGATAAAGATATGAAAGAATACAAGGAGTATAATATGTGGTAATTAATGGATTGCATGCTTCTAAAACATAATCCAGGAGCTATGAAAGTATAGTACGTATATGGAATAAATAAATACTACCATTAATCTTAATATGGGAAGACGGAGGTAGAGCTGCATGGGTTAGAAAACAAACGAGTTGAAGTTAAAATACTTTGAACACTTATGAAAATAACTTTATTGTCACATTGTTTTTATACACATGAAACAATACAATTATCTATATAAATGCTCATTATATTTCAGCTTCAACTTGCAGGTTGCTCTGTAAACCATGCTGCTCTTTTTCCGTCTCGCAGTGTTATGCCTAACCGTAGTATCATGTCATTTGTCTCTTATAAGTCATATGTAGTCATGTTGAACTTAGAAAAGATAATAAGTGGACAGTTAAGTGGACATAATGGTAACAGTGAACGATCACGGAAATAAAAATCAAGAATACAATAGAAAGAGAGGATGAGAAAACTGGCAGCCAATTGGAATGCACAAACAACATAAATAAGTGCAAATTATATATCAAGAGAAACTTTTTTTTTCTATGTCCTCCAGTGAAATACCAATGATACTAAAACAGTTTGGATGTGTTGTGTTGAATAGAGGGTGAAGTGATCCTCTAGTGTATACAGTGTACCGAGTAGGGAGAGTGTGAAGCATGTTACCTACCTACGTACGTATACCCACCAGTAAGGAGAGACAGGACACCCGATGATGAATAACACTCGCCCGTTGAGGTTGAATCGTACCACACCCTCAAACTTCTCTCGGGTATCTTCAGTGTAGGCGTGCAAACACTAATGACAGAAAAAAACACGATACAATGACAACAACAACAACTACTACTACTACTACTACTACTACTACTACTACTACTACTACTACTACTACTACTACTACTACTACTACTACTATTACTACTACTACAACAACTACTACTACTACTACTACTACTACTACTACTACTACTACTACTACTACTACTAATAATAATAATAATAATAATAATAATACTATATACTGCTGCTTCATGTCATTGTTCATCTATATTGTCATTACAACTGCTGCCCTGCTACCCCTACCACCTACGTACTACTTATAAGCCAAACAACTCTCCATAGCTGAAGACTGAGCGGCAAAGTGGTACAGGTTGTGGCTCCTGGCTGTGCCTAAAGCTATTTCTCCTGCCAACGCCACTACTCACTTCCCATAGCTAGCCAACAACGCTTCCACCACCTGCTCCCTCCACCCTTCACCCAATATGCAGTCCTCCATCCTCCACCACTCATCATCTTCATCAACCACCACTCACCAGATGCATCAAGTAGAAAGACTCGAACTCGTCAATCTTGGTGGTGGACCTCACAAAAATGCGGAAGGGGCCAGGCTGTTGCAGAGACCACCACATCACAGTTAACGTCACCATTGTAAGATGAAAAATAACCGAATACAAGAAAATGGGATATAACTAGTGAGTAAATTAACTCCAATGTCTATGTACATATGTTAGATGAACATAAGGAAACTCATGTTATGTGGTAATGTATTACAGTAATGCCTGACGAAACTATACACCATGATGATGCTATAAACATTATGTAGTTATATTGCTCTGTCTTGACGCAAGGTAAGTAGATAAAATGAATGAATAAAGCTTACCATAGTGATATGAATGATGAAATGCACCAACTGACATTCTTCAACCCATACATGGCGGGTTTGTGATTAAGTAATTTTGATGATATACAATAAGATAGTATCCAATTATTAACTATTGATAATTGAATAAAAAAATCTTATTTAGGGATATGACTATTAAATTACAATTACACCATAAGTGAAGCGAGTTAACTAAGGCACGATAGGAGAGTGTGCTATGACTTAAGCTCACCAAGTTCTTAGGAAGAATGGAGTCGGTGGAGGTGGAGCAGAAATCGTTTCCTAGTACAAGGTCCGTCGCGTTTAGAATTTCTCGTTTCATCTTGGCCTTGTACAGGTCCAGAACTAAACTGCAAGATGAAAACGAGGTGTAGTGGAACGGAGAAGTGTACTGTCTTAATATAGCAATTTTTTTTCATTGCAATCATGTTGCAGAGAACAAAAAATGTGAAATTGTTGATATACATATATGTGCGTGTACCTACTCTTCCAGTCCGTGTAGCTTGACGTGTGGGTCTTGATTGTATATCATGTGGGAGAAAAAGTGTTCTTGGGACCATCCCGTGACGTGGGCCCCAGCCGCTCCCGCGTGGAAGGTGCGTCCCACTTCTGGCACCAATGTGTGGCGTCCCTGGAGTGAGTTCTGGGATGACAGCCACCAGTCCCAGTCCCCACCTTGCTGCAGGGCGCGCAGGACAGGGTACTTATGGCACGAATAAATCATACAACAATTTTTCTATACGAAATTATTTTTGTTACTAAAGTGTCAGAGGATTACACGCACGCACCCACACACACACAGTTACCGTCTCAGGGATCCAGTAAGCGTACTGTTCCATCGCCCATCGTCGGTTAACCATCCAGCCGAACTGAGGGAACATTTCCAGACGCCGCAACACATGAGGATCGCTGGCTGTCGTCGGGAAACTGTTCACCGAAAAAGCATTCACGCAGAAAATGGTCGGGTCGGCGTCCAGGAGCCACGCTGTCTGTTGGAAGAACCTGTCGCGGAAAGAGTGATGTAAACAATTTATTTTGTGACATTAATGATCAAGTGTCTGAGTGTAATGAACTAACACAATGTCATGTAATTTTGTCTATTATTCCACACTTCACTACGGTTCGTTTCAGACAGATAAAAGTTGCCACTAGTACAGGAGACCATGCACACACACACACACACACACACACACACACACACACACACACACACACACACACACACACACACACCCACACACACACACACACACACACACACACACACACACACACACACACACACAAGAAAATTCGAGACAAAGATGAACATAATGTCAGCCAGAAAATTAAGCAAAAGCCATGACAACAATTTTATATCTTAGTAAACGTCATAGTGTTACAAACTTGACAAACTTTAGTGAAAATCGTGGACAATATTCAATACATAAAAAGGTTAGTATATTCTCACCAACTAAGTTATCTGATAGGATGTGAATATTTATAAGTGATAAGTCGTTTACATGAAGAAATATGATAAGTGGCGTTTCCAGAAATCACTGACAGCCATGATCTTGTTGCTGATTGATTAGTAACACAGATAAGATGTTATTCACAATACTAAGATAATGTAACAAACTGTAAGTGAAGATTGATAGAAACATGGATGAAAAATGTAAATGTAGTAGCTGAAAAAAATAATAGAGTTCAGTGGTAGTTTAATACCGAACCTACATGTATAGTAAACTAGGTAAACATGAACAGGTAAATAAATACTGTACACTTACGAGATAAAGTCGGGGGAGAGGAGCAGGTCGTCCTCTAAAATAATGGCCTTGTCTGCCTCGGGGAAGAAGTTGAAGACGTTGTGCATAGAAAACCTGATTCCGAAAAAGATGGAGGAGGAGGAAAAGGAGGAAGAGGAGAAGAGGAGGGAGGGAGGGAGGAAGGGAGGGAGGGAGGGAGAGAGGGAGGTTAAATGTCTTTCGTATTGACTCAAAGACATCAGAATTATGTCACATTATACCATACTGAAACATTTCAACCTGCAATACTACTTTTTACCCTAAGTGTGTCCTGTGTATCTCTGGTAACATTTTTTTTTCTCTCTCTCTCTCTCTCTCTCTCTCTCTCTCTCTCTCTCTCTCTCTCTCTCTCTCTCTCTCTCTCTCTCTCTCTCTCTCTCTCATTGTTGCGTTGTTACATAGTGTGTTGTGTTGTGTAGTAATATTCTGTTTTATACTACGTTATGCTAAAATATACTGCACTGCTGTGACGCGTTGTGCTGTGTAGCCACGTGGTGTTGCCTACTGTATGTTACGCTGTGCTGCTGCATCAAGCCAAGTACTGTGTTGGTGTGTTACGTTACCTAAAGTGCATGTTGAGGAGGGTGCTAGATCCCGCTGCTCCCTGAGGACGGTGGACCAGAACATCCAGACTGAAGGGAACAGAAGGTCCTAGATTATGGGTGACGGGGTTGATGATAGAGATGCAAGAATGGGTGAAGGAAATGAAAAATGAAATGAAATGCGAGACGGTTGTATACACTGTTACACGTTCCGGCAAACGTAATAAATTTGGGCATGATTATTGGATTAAATTTACTCCTCCTCTTCCTCCTCCTCCTTTTACTGCTATTACTCCTACTACTACTACTACTACTACTACTACTACTACTACTACTACTACTACTACTACTACTACTACTACTACTACTACTACTACGTCTACTACTACTACTACTACGTCTACTATTACTACTACTACTACTATCACTACTACTACTACTACTAATAATAATAATAATAATACTCTTACTACCACCATTCAGAGCGTCATACCCAAATATTTCTGCTAGTCTCACGATTTCCTCCCTCGGGCCATCCACCAGCACCAAGATCGGGGTCTGTGCGGCTCCAGGGGTCTCTAGCAGGTTGAGCAACTGTCTGTCAGGGAGGAAATAATTACAGAGGAAGGGAAACAGGAACAATGGAAGGATTGACACTCAAAATACAGAGGGTGAAGGAATATTTTTCCTAAGTTATATAGAAAAAGATAAGCCAGTGTTGAAAAGAAAAACATAATGATAAAATGTATACAACAGTAAATATAGTAATAAGAGAAGGAAAATAATAATAATAAGAAGAACAAGAAGAACAAGAATAACAAGAGCAAGAACAAGAACAAGAAGAACAATAACAATAACAAGAACAAGAACAGGAACAAGGACAAGACAATAACGATGACAACAATCACGAGGAGGACCTAACTACTGACCAGATGGAAGACACATATCACCAGTTCGCTGTTTCTCTCCTCACCTGTAGAAGTGGAAGGGTTTCACAGCCGTCAGCATTGCCACAGGAATGACCTCCACCATCTTTATCTGTGGCTGTTGGGGTGGAGTAGCAAAAAGATTAGAAATGATGGAGCATTCTTGTACTCTTCTTACTTTCCTTTATTTTAGAGAGAGAGAAAAAAAAAATGTATGTGTGTGTGAGACAGAGAGAGAGACAGTACTCACGGCTGAATATCTCATGTCTCTGGTAATAGGGTTGCTACAGGTGCACATTCTCAGGTAACCTTCATAAGCATCACAAAATCGCCGCTGCTCCTCCATAACTGGGTCCTCATGCCAACTGCACCACACACCTACAAACACACACACGCACAAACACACCTATTAATACTACTACTACTACTACTACACCTAATGATCTGACAACACATTTACACAAAAACCTGTTGCCATCACCACTAGCCAGTATCATTACCATCACACATCTACTGTTACCAATATGCATCTTCCTACTAGTAAAACTGCGATAGAGAATAGCATTATAGTTATTGACATTTATTCACCTGGGATCTTGGGAATGCGAGCCTGTAAGGTGAGTGGGCTAGACTCCCTTCCCGGCCTTCTAATGATGGATGCAGCCTCGCCCCACGTACGGCCCTGTGTAACGAACAAACACACCATATCAGAGAAAAAGAGAGAGAGAGAGAGAGAGAGAGAGAGAGAGAGAGAGAGAGAGAGAGAGAGAGAGAGAGAGAGAGTCAAAAAGGCAGACATGCGGGGTTTGGGAAAAGGAGAAACTAATCAGAAACTGAGAGAGAGAGTCAAAAAGGCAGACATGCGGGGTTTGGGAAAAGGAGAAACTAATCAGAAACTGAATTAAACATTAGAAGTAAGTTTAGTTTACGAGTCTGCAAGTAATTCATAGCAGTCTTCACTCACCTTTCCATTGGCTAGACGGCTTGTGTGGATAGATTCCCTATTCCTATTGTTTTTGTAGTTGTTGCTGTTGTTAGTGTTGTTGTTGTTGTTGTTGTTGTTGTTTTTTTTGTTACTATTACTATTGTTATGTGCAGAGTGGGAGGGTGAACGGGAGGGTGTGTGGGAGATCAACGCCCAGGCCTCGTAATACGCCAGGTTTCTGATTCTCGACGCCCCGATCACCTCCAGTTCCCTGATAGCGTCTTCCCCGAGGAACAACACGGCATCGCGCTGGGAAGGAAACGCGACGTGGAGGAAAGCAGTATAATAGT
>JAPQNM010000018.1:3718633-3728633 GCA_029783475.1 Metacarcinus magister
GAGCTGGTGAGGGTGGTGACGAAACAAAGTTGGAGGAGATAGTGGATGGAGCGGGCTGGGGCTCGTACGGTGTCAACTGAGGAAAGTTATGGGACTGACCTCCATTCCTGATGCCAAACCCACCTACAAAACTACTAGAAGACTTTTTTGAGGCTGATGATGATGATGAAGAGGATGCAGAAGACGCAGATTTATAATTCGAGGCAAGCTGACGGGACCCCTCGCCCGAGTGACCATTGTTTCCTATAAACTGAGAGGACGAAGATGCCGACTTTGAACTCTTGTTCGCATTGGCGCTCTTGGAGGATGCAGAATGGAAGCTCTGCGCAGCCAGGCCGTTGTTGAAATTAACACCTCTGTATGCTTGCTGTTGCTGCTGTTGTTGTGACGACTGAGATGCTTTCTCTGATGATTGAGAGTTCTGAGAGAATAATCGGGACCCGCCTACGCCGCCATTATTATAATTGAAAGTTGGCAGACGTGAGGGAAGTGGAGATGCTGGTGGAGGGTTGGTGGGTTGGTAGGACTGCGGCTGATAAGTTGTAGGGATGATGGTGGATGGGTTTGTTCTAGTGGTGGGAGGGATGTATCCAGGGAGTGTGGGCGTGCCGTAAGTGGGGGCGGGCTGCCTTGTCACAGATCCTTGAGAAGGTTGTCTTGCGTAACCTTGCTGGTTTCCTACCGCAGAGAAATTACTGCTACTGCTTCTGTTGCTGCTGCTGCTGCTCTTTTTCGAAGACTGGGAAGACTGTTGATTTTGGTACTGTTGCTGGTGTCCCTGTGCTTGGTTTCCCTGTAGTCCACGACCCGCTGCATTCTGATAGCCATTGTTTACGTATGCTGCCTGTTGGCTGCTGTTACTGTTACTGCTGCTACTGCTGCTCTTTTGAGAGCTTTTAGAGGACTGTTGTCTTTGTTGCTGACCAAACGCACGGGTTCCCTGCTGTCCATAACCACCCGTTGGCTGATAACCACCGGAATTTACACCCTGATAGCCTGCCTGCTGGCTGCTGCTGCTGCTGCCGCTGCTCTTTTTAGAAGATTGAGAAGCTTGATGATTCTGATATTGTTGAACTTGTTGATCAAGTGAACGGCCTCCCTGCTGCCTATAACCCTGCTGCAGACCGTTGTTAACACCCTGGCTACGATACCCTGCTTGTTGACTGTTGCTCTGCGCTGCGTTATAAGCACTGGAAGACGATTGTTTTGTAGATTTGTTGACAGTGTACTGATTCTGTTGTTGTCTTTGTTGCTGCTGTTGTTGCTGCTGCTGCTGTACATTACCATTCACCGGATAGGGCTGCGGCTGTACGAAGGCTCCATAACTCTGAACGTCATCAGAAATAGCTCCAGACTGTTGCAAGTCCATGAAAGTCTTGATGGGAATGAGTACAAATGGGAAGTTGATGAAATTTTCGTTGGTGTTGCTGTTGTAGGCTGCGTTGTTAGTGTTGCTGCTGCTGTGGTTCTCGGAGGTGGTCGACGAGTTGGTGAAGGAGTTGTAAAGGTTCTTGGTGACCTCCTGAAGATACTGGGCCATCCACTCGTCCTTCGATAACCTTCCAGTCGCTGCCGTCCGCGCGACAGCTTCCTGCTCTGCGACGCTGTTCTCAGCATTGTAGTTTTTGTTACTGTATTGACTGGAGCTGCTCGAGCTATTCTCTTGAGAAGAAGCGGAAGAAGAAGAGGAAGCGGAGGAGGCGGAGGAGGCGCTGAATCTACCGAGCGAGTTTAGGTTATTGGCGTAGGCACCATTGTTATTCTGGGCGTAGGAGGCGGGGATGGGACGGCCGGTGGGGGCAGGGAGAGGCACAGGGGAGCGGGTGGCGTCATCAAGACCTGAAATATTTACCCGGTGTTACTGATCACTCTCAGGACTGTGTGTGTGTGTGTGTGTGTGTGTGTGTGTGTGTGTGTGTGTGTGTGTGTGTGTGTGTGTGTGTGTGTGTATATGTGTGTGTGTGTGTGTGTGTGTGTGTGTGTGTGTGTGTGTGTGTGTGTGTGTGTGTATGTGTGTGTATGTGTGTATGTATGTATGTGTATAGACGCGCACATGTAACTGCAGAGAATAAAATATGAGAAGAAAAAAACTGTCTCATGAAGAAAAACAAAACAAAACAAAACAAAACAAAACAAAACAGGTGACAATAATAATCAGAAGCTACAAGAAGATATAAACATAGAGTGAGGTGAAGAGAGAATACAGTGAGGGAGGGAGAGGAGCGAGAAACAAGTAGACACGCCGCCGCCCACAACAAGGAGTGCCACAAAACCTTCCTTCAATGATATGAACTACTTAGAGTCACTGTAGGCCCACAGAACACGTAACAAAACACTCTAACCCACGTAAATGAGAGAGAGAGAGAGAGAGAGAGAGAGAGAGAGAGAGAGAGAGAGAGAGAGAGAGAGAGAGAGAGATGGATGAGATGGATGATTGAGTGCTGTTGGATTGGTCTGTCCGCCACCCGAGGAACACCCTAAGACTCTGGGTAGAGACTCGAGGGGAAGGTCGTAAGTCAAGAGAAGGAAATATTTGTGAACCTGTCCAGAGCGGTGCAGGGCAGAGGTAGCCGGCAGGGGGAAGTGGAGAAAGGTATTAAATCGCAGGTCACAAAAAGGAGAAATGTTGACATAAAGGAGGGAAAATTAAGCACATATTTATCAAGCATATGAGTACAAAATAATTTATGTTATACGATCCGTAGTTTTGGTAGTGAGATCATTAGGTTCTGTAGAGATTTCCCAAGCATGTTTTATAATTATTTTTCTAACCAAGTAATTCTACAGCTGGTAAATATGTGTTTAAAGCAGAGTCTAGGAATGAAAAAAATATACTACACAAAATATAAAAAGGAAAAGAAGAAAAGATAATAGAAATATAGCGTCAAATATCAGCATATTAATGCTGAATATTACAAAAGGATTATTTAAGCTTAGGGAATGAGGTGGGGGGCGGGGGGGAGGCTGGGGACATGCTTTTGTTTCATAAGCACAGTCGTAAAGTCTACTCCAGTGGAAATAATAAATGAAAGCGAAAATTAAAGATAGGAACAAAATATATACAAATAGAAAAGCATCCTTGTCATGTGCAAAAAAAAATGTTCAGTCTGTATCATCAACCACAACCACCACCACCACCACCACCACCACCACCACCACCACCACCACCACCACCACCACCACCACCACCACCATTGAATACAACAAATTAACGTCATTTCGTGTAATAAACATGCCACCAGACCACTACTTCCTCTAACTCTTAGTCGTTAGGATATCCTTTTATATCTAAATATTACAGTTATTACTAAATAGTTGAATAATTGCATATCAAACATGACTCGTCACTATAATCTTTTGAAATTATTAAATCCAGTGAGAGGAAGCAGTGATGTGAGTTTTAAGATTCCCTTCCCCCGTTCCTGTGTCAAGACGGGGAGGAGGGAAGGAAAGCAGACGTCAGTGTCGGGTCCGGGCGGGTGTTCCAGCGGCGCCACCGCGGTGCTGTAAGTCCATGGCGTCGTCGGTCTGCGGGTCGTGGAGGCAGCGGAAGGGTCGTCAGGCGTGGCTCGTGGGACATATGAAGGCGGGACGAGGGCCCTTAGTGGGCGTCGAGGCTCGTGTGAACGGCGGGTGAGGCGGCTCGTGTGGCTGCTGGCTCGTGACTGGCTCATGATGATGATTACTTCTGACGCTTCCTTGTAATGACTACATAGAGACTCACACCTTACACGTAATTAGGTTTGTTGTAACAACTATATATATATATATATATATATATATATATATATATATATATATATATATATATATATACACTTAAGCCTTATGTTATATCATTGAATATGTAATGTATTTCGTAAAATTCAAAGAATAATTAAGTATATACTGTAATGACAATCAGTAATTAAGGGATCACATTGTTTCTTAACTGTTGGATTGTTTATTTTTCCCATGTGTATCTTTATCATTAATTTTACTGCAGCTTTTAAGATATCAGGTAAGGTTATTATTGGTATCATCACTTTTAATGGTTGCCGCAGGGTACATCCTGTGATGTGCCCTGCGGCCACCACGTTACATCTTTCACAGTTTCAGGTGTGTTCTTCTTTCTCACACCTTCCTGTTTGTTACACTGCCTCGCTGCTGTCAACTATGGGTTAGAAACCTCCTTCATACCTCTAAGTGCTAATATTTAAGAAGTTGTCAGCTATCTACAAGAAAAATCTTTACCATGTGTTTGTGTCCACAAACAAACTTAATTTGGTTATTTGTCTAATGATTTATAGTTAGTTTGTGATATTGTTTATCTATTTATTCATTTATCTATTTATTCATCAATTTATTTGTTCAATCTATCTATTTATAGATAAAATTATTTACCTGTTAGTTAACTAATAAATTAATTAATGTTATGACTAGCATCGGTGGTGGATCACTCACCAGGGCAAGGCGTCTTGTCAGGGCTGCGGGTGAGGGAGATGATGTGGAATCCGGTGTCATCTGCACGGTATGTAGTGGTTCTCACTAGTCCATTGGGATCTAGAACCTGAGGCGGAAGGAAGGGAACAATGACACAAAGTACAGAGGAAGGGGATAAGATGAGGGAGGATACCAGCAAGGTAGGAAACGTAATTCAGTTATTGTCATAAGGATGGAGTAAAACACACTTGTCTTGTAATATATGTGACTCCAACACCACACTTGTCCTTTAGCACATCCAACTCTCAGCACAACTTCCTAAACATACCTGGAAGCAGCCGGTAACGACTCCTTGTTTGTCGCCTTCTTCTTGGCGCGTCTGGAAGTTTTCTGTTGCCTCATCGTCCACTATGTAAGCGAAGTTGAATGGCATCCCTTTCATCTGGGCGTCGGCAGGAAGCAGATCGATGGAGAAGCGACACAGGAAGATGGAAAGAGAGAGCATATTGTAGACCTCTAACTACTATTCATAACACACAAGTACACTTAAATGTTCCATATATGTTTGATCAAATTACGTGTGACATTTATCATAGATTTCATTCATCTTCATAAACATAACGTCAATCAAGCAAGTTGGATAAATTAGACATTAGGAAAGGTTAAAGATTTTAGATCAGTTCACTACTATTCAATCTCAAGATCAGTGTTATATAATTGTTAGAAATCCACACAATACACTCGACACTTGGCCGAGGTGCAGTACCGGTGCTTCCCCGTGGCTGGGCAGCACCACCGTGGGATTGAGTGTAGATCCGGAGGTCAGTAAGGTGTCGGCGTACTCTAGCAGATCAGCGGGCACGAAGGCTTCCTGTTGACCGTCATCAGTAGGCAGCATCACCCCAGAGACAGCCCTTGGAACCATCTCACCTTCCTCCGTGGCAGTCATCACCTGTAGAGTGCAGCCGTAGTAGTGGGTGAGGTGACAGATAAACATGATATCAAACAGAGGGAGTTTCAACATGCAAATAAATGATTAACGTCTACATACAATCAAACAAACTCACCTTCATCATCTTCTTGGGTTTGGTTAAGAGTTTCTTGAGACCATTGGTGGATTTCTTTGCATAAGGATGTGAGAGAGGCAGCTGCTGGTGTGAGTAATCAAGGGGCGTCGCGGGGAAGGTAGCAGGTAAATCCACTAAGCGGTCTGAGGTAGGTACAAAGGCGTATGAATCCTCTGCCCCTAATGATTCGTCATGACCATATCCCAGGCTGGTACTCCGGGTAGAATTTCGCGACTACAATGGGCCGCAAGCGAATGGGCGTGCTGCCTCCCTGCTGTTGAACCTTCCTCACATCTGCCGAGGAGAAACAAAAATATGCAATGCTAGAAGAGAAGAGTAAACTTTCTTCCTCACTAGACACTACATACCTGGCTATAAGTTCTTGGCTTTAAAATGAGTGAGGTGATGACGTATATGTATTTTGGAGAAGAAAAAAAATTGTGTTGTAAGTAGACAAATCCACGGTACATGAATAACTAAACACATAATTATAACCTTATTTGTTTGTTTACTACACCTTGAACTTGACATATTATTAGCGATGAGTGCAAGTGTTATTCACCTTTTTTGGCCGGGATCGAGAGCTCAAGTTGAGGGCGAAGTTGGTCGTCAACAGTGGCCTCATACACTGCTTGCCGCTTGGTGAGGGCTTCAGCGTGGTGGGCGGGATGGGCGGGGGGCGGCAGCAAGTAGAGAGCGAACGGCAATTCTTTGGAGGAGTGAAGGGAATCTGGGAAGACATGGAGTAGTTAGTATAGGTAAAGGGAAGCACAGATGTGGAAGGCAAAGAGGAGTGGCAGGTAGGATGGCAAGAGTATTGGGGTGAAGAGACACGCCACAGTAGGTAGGAAGGAGAGACAGGTGCAAGATAATACAAGGAGGGACTCTGGTTTTTGAAGACTGGAGAGTAATAAAGATAATATTCAATGTAAAAAGTCACTTGAAAACAATTCTATATAAGGTTTACTATTACACTGAAAGACAACTAGAGAAGGTTAGAAAATTAAGACGCAAGATAGAAGAAGCTTATTTAAAACTAAAATTACGTAGGGAATAACTTCAAAAAAATTAATCATGGAATCCGTTTATGTGGGGGAGGACACGAAGAGGAGGAGGATGACAGGCTGAGTTAACAGTGACGGGAGAAGGGCGGTGGTCGGGAAGGCAGGCAGACATTCCCATAACGAGGAGCGACGGGCCATAAAAACGCTCAACAAACCTCATTACAGCACGTCTGAGGTGGCTCCCCCGAAACGAGTTAATGCTGACGATATAACTGGCGTCTGTTGCCATTTTCCCATCGTATTAAATCTCTCAAAGTTTATGTTTCCTTCACAATAACTTAAATTCTTCATTTTCAACTGTATCACGCCCATCTTGTATTTTTTAATTTCGTCCTCTCATTTTTTTTGTTTTCCCCTCTTCCATCTTCTACATCTGTCTCTCCTTTCTTCACTTCTTCCTCCTCCTTCGTCTCAATTTTTTATCTGGTCTAGTTTCCCACGCTCTGTCTTCCGCCTGATACTGTTCTATAATACACACTTTTCCTCCTTATTCAGCCTGGAATTAATTGCTTTCCGTGGACCTCCTTGTGAAATATAATGGAAAGGAATGTGCTCAAGACGGACCACCAGGTGACCAAAACGTGGGAGTGTTGAGGCGAGGCAGCGATATTGCACAATAATGATGGTT
Source organism: Metacarcinus magister (assembly GCA_029783475.1). NCBI lineage: Eukaryota > Metazoa > Arthropoda > Malacostraca > Decapoda > Cancridae > Metacarcinus > Metacarcinus magister. The sequence continues at coordinate 3,725,815 of JAPQNM010000018.1, forward strand.
GTAGGTGAGGCAGGAATGTGGTGAAGATGTAGTGAGATGGTGGTAGCGATACTATAGTGATGGGTGCGGTCACAGGGAGCACCAGTGGATATATTGGGATAGAAAAAAAGGTAACAGATTCAGATAAGATAAGCGGCTATGTGGAGCTCGTGGTAATGGTAGTGTTGGTGTAATAAAAGTAAGATTAGTGAGACGGGGAGGAGAAAAGGGTTGATTGTGGTGATGATAGTAGTGGTGGATGAGTGGTGAGTGGGGGAGGAGTGGGTTAGGGTGGTGGAAGGAGGGAGGGTAAAGGGAAGGAAGGGGGGGAGCGTTATAAAGATAAGTCTGAACTGAACGGTGGTGGCGGTGATGACAGTGTGCATTGTCGAGGTGGGAATGACTACGACGGGGAATGTTGCAGTTAATGGAAAGATGATACACAAGACGTGCACACACTCATTTTACCACCCCCTACATTTTCACTGTGTGTGTGTGTGTGTGCGTGTGTGTTTGTGTGTGTACGTGTCGCACACAAACAAACACACACACACACATATACACCCACACACACACACTCACATACACACCCACCCACACACACACACACACACACACACACACTCTCTCTCTCTCTCTCTCTCTCTCTCTCTCTCTCTCTCTCTCTCTCTCTCTCTCTCTCTCTCTCTCTCTCTCTCTCTCTCTCTCTCTCCAACAGACAGGAAGACAGACACACACACACACACACACACACACACACACACACACACACACACACACACACACACACACACACACACACACACACACACACACACACACACACACACACACACACACACACAATCTTGCGTTGCCTCATCACTATTACCTTCAGTACGGAGGGGAAGGCGCCTCAGGGTAGGAAGGGAGGGATGGAGGAAGAAAAGGAAGGAAGGGAAGGGAAGAAGGGAGGGAAAGAGAGAAGAGATTACTGGAGGGAGGAGGATGGATGGAAAATGAAGGAAAGGGCGGAGGGATGAGGGAGGAAATGAAAAGGGAAAACTAGAGGAAGGAAAGGGTGGAATGGGAGGAAGAATGATTAGGGAAGTGAGAAAGGAGGAAAAAGCCTGCAGTGAAAGGGGGTAAAGGAAATCTGACCGGTAAGAAATTGTCTCTCTAATAACGCGGAATGTGGCTTGTGAAAGTATAGAGCACGCAAGCCAATGGCGATGGAGCGATGCGGAGACTGGTGGAGAGGCGGCCTGATGGAGGGAAACACTGATTGACTGACTGACTGACTGAGACAAGTAAGTGACTGGTGGAGGAGAAAAGTTGAACGATAGCAACAAAAAAACTACTGTAGAAGACAATCATTGGCACACACACACACACACGCACACGCACACGCACACGCACACGCACACGCACACACACACACACACACACACACACGGTCCGCTAGCGTAGTGGTTAGCGCACTCAGCTCACAACTGAGGGGGCCAGGGTTCGATCCCCTGGGCGGACGGAGATTATTTGGGTGTGTCTCCTTTCACGTGTAGCCCCTGTTCACCTAGCAGTGAGTAGGTACGGGATGTAAATCGAGGAGTTGTGACCTTGTTGTCCCGGTGTGTTGTGTGTGAGTGGTCTCGGTTTAACCCAAAGATTGGTCAGTATGAGCTCTGAGCTCTTTCCATAGGGGGACGACCGGCTGTCTCGAGAGACCAGCAGCAGACTGTACAGTGAATTACACACACACACACACGTCCTTACCGTCGTCAGGCTTCACCATCCCAGGGCAGCATAACAGGCAAGCCATCAGCAGGGCCGCCGCCGCTAGCCGTTTCCACGCTGTCTCCATCTGCCGGGAGAAAATAGCACTCATTACATAAACTAACAAAGCGTAAAGCTGCCGCCGCCTCACTCAGCGGACATGCAGCGAAATAAACAGTAAAGGCATAAATAAATCAACTGCTTCATGATTTTTTCTAATGTTGTACAAAACGCTTCTACAGTCACGGAAGAAGATAAAAAAAAAATTATTTGCCACGAGACTATAACCGTTGCGCTTCTCTATATAGTGAGCCGCACATTGTATCCCTGAAAGTACCGCAGTAATTATTATATAAGACCAAGCAGATAGTGGACATTGACTCTGTAAACACGGGATAGAGGAAAATAAACTATGACATTGCGATGACTATCTATCTAAAAACGAGCAGCCTGTCATCGTTGCGGCTGGTAATATTAAAGATTTATTGAGATTACTACCGTTCAGTCTCCCTTGCTGGAGATACAAACAACACAACAGGCTACGAGCGGCAAGGCGGTTGTTTACTTAATGCAAATTGCGAAAAAAAAACGACTTTAGCAAAACTATCACAGTTGATGGCCAGTGAACGAGCTCTTTAAATGACCAGATTACACATTTTTGGTTTCGCCAGTCACGGACCAACTGACGGACCTGGCACTCCGACCAGCGGGGTGAGACCGGAAGATGGGGTGTGGTTGTCATGCGTGAAGGCAAGCTGACACCACCACGGAGCGATGCAAACATTACGTTACGCTGGCTGGGTTGGCCTCGCCTTCACACTGACCACACTCATCTTGTCCTCTGATTACAGCCTCAGTGCATTAGTCTCACTGTGGAGTGTCAGCATCCGCACCTAAGCACATTTTTTTTCTCTCTCTCTCTCATCACCCATATACAGTATTCAAACATAGCACAGAGGGAGTGAAGGCGCCTAAGGTGACGTTGTAGCAAATACAAGGCGATGAAGCGACACGTCTCACTCTTTACTCTCAAATACAACCAACACTCACCACACAGACGATTTATGGCCCATTTCGGTGTCAAGAAC
>JAPQNM010000018.1:3738633-3741133 GCA_029783475.1 Metacarcinus magister
CACACACACCACAACACTCTCGCTACTTAGTCAACTTGAATGAATAAACAAATGAATAAAACAAAACAAAAACTAAGAAAAAATACATCAAATGAATGAGCCTACAAAAGAAAAAGAAATCTATAATTTTTTCTATCGTAAAAATGTACATGTAAATGACGCTACTTAACTTCCTAGCTGGCGTACATGACACTAATCGAATGTATAACGTAACCCACACCACAATGTAATACAAGGAGCCGTTTGATGTAATTAAGGTTTAGAAACGAACAGAGTGTCATCACTACAATATATGGCTCTAAACACAATATATGATCTTAACAACAGGCAATAATTAAGCGCCTGACGGAGGGTGACTAGAATGAATGATGGTGACGCATGGTGGTGGTGGCCGGGCCGGGACGCGTGTTGACGGTGGCACGACAGTCTATCTGTTGGGTGAGACGCGCCACCAAGGGGAAATAATGGCCGTGGGAAGCATAAGGGCATTAATTTCTACGAGATCATGTGTCAGACAGTCAGTGAGGATGGACAAAGGCTTGGACGTCCCTCCCATCTACTGTGCGCGCTAATCTCAGCTTCTTCAAAGTCGTATTCTACCTCAATTTTTCTCTACGAAAATAAGCAAGGTCTTTCCCATGCCAAATCGCACCTCGTAACCCATCACGAATGAAATAGAGAGAAACTAATTTATTATATTAAAGTAGACCACAAGGGCTCTAAAATGCTATGATTAAGTAATAAAATATAAAGGGGATCGAAGGGGAAGACGTAGTAGGTGAAGGAGGGTGAGTGAAACGGGGTGGAATGAAGGAGGAATGGGGGAGGGGGGAGAGGGGAGGGAGGTAAGGAAAGAAGGCGACAGTGGAAGGAAAGGGCGGACGTCAGGAAATTTTCAGCGAGATCTATGCAGCACACGTCGCCATAACTTACCCGACAGGAAACTAACAAAAAGAAAAGAAAGACAGAAGAAAAACCAGTGGACAATAAAAGAGAATTGTTCTAATATGTTCATCGTCCCCTCCCTCTCTGCCTGCCACTCGGCCCCCGCCCCGCCGGTCACCCCGAACCGTCCCAAGACATGCTGTTCTCACGATTTTCCAGCATGACTAATACAGGAACAAATTGGTCGGCGAGGCAGCGCGTGGGAGCGACAGCGGGCATAGTGTTATGGACCACGCAAAGCACCACCATGTTATTCTTATACACCACTACCACCACCACCACCACCATCACCACCACCACCACCGAGGGCACGTAAAGCAGCCTGTCTGGGTGATGATTATATATGTTCCTTGCACGACAAAGGTCTTATCTATTCTATTTACGATTCTATAACAGTTTTTCAACAGCTAATTTATCTTCGTGTTCGTGACAAAGTTAAAAGTCGTTGATGGTATCAGGATAGTCACAATTACTTGCTTGTTTGCTGGAAGAGGAGGAGGAGGAGAAGGAGGAGGAGGAGGAGGAGGAGGAGGAGGAGGAGGAGGAGGAGGAGGAGGAGGAGGAGGAGGAGGAGGAGGAGGAGGAGGAGGAGGAAAAAGAAGAGTACCGAGGAGTACAAAGGCAGAATAAACAACAGTTTTACTGGACCGAGCAAGACTGTCCGTGTAGCTACACTCTACTACTATTGTATCTACATGCATGGGACAAAACGACAGCGAAGTGAAGGTTCCTCCACGCCCACCCTCCCTCCAGCTGAAGCTGACCTAAAGAGCAGGCGATACCATTTGGTATATAAAAACTAGCATGAAATTTCTATAGGAAAGTAGAAAACAGGCGTAACCTACAAATTTTACTACCACTATCTACTACTAATAAAAAAAAGGCTGTGTAATATTTCTACCCAGTTTTTTTGTTGAATGTTTCAATCTTATTACTGGTAGTAGTTGTGATAGTAAAGAATTCCAAATACTTATGATTCTATTAAAGAAAAAAACGTTTCGCTTCGTTCGATCGAAATTGTTTACCAATGATATTGCAACCATTGTTTGAGTGGTGCTTGTAAGCAACAGATCAGTAATTAGGTAAACGTTTGTACAAATATTATCAAAGCCACAAAAAATTTCAAGCACTTGTATATGGCCTTGTCGTAGCCAACGTTTGGATAAACTGAATAAGTTGAGCTCCTTCAGTCGTTCCTCCTAGGGCTTGTTTCGCAATTTAGGGATAATATTAGTAACTTTTTTTGTACTCTCTCCAGCTTATCAACATTTTTTTTATTGTATGGTGACTAGAACTGACTGCAATATTCTAGATGAGGGCGTACAAGTGTATTAAGTAATGTAGGGATAATGTTTTCTCAGATTTGTATTTAAAAGTCCTTCCGTTGAAGCTGATGAGCTTGTTAGCTGTCTTTACAACGTTTGAACAATGTTCATTAGGTTTGAGGTCTTTACTAATAATTACGCCTATGTCTTTTTCATGGCTAACCTTGGAAAATTCGGAACCATTCTTTGTTTATCTAGTGTGATGAGAGAGAGAAAGAGAGAGAGAGAGA
>JAPQNM010000018.1:3748633-3753633 GCA_029783475.1 Metacarcinus magister
AACACCTGTGCAGAACTGATCTCTTTCTCTTTCTCTCTCTCCCTCTCTCACCCGACATTTCTATCTTGCTTTCAGGTATATTTTGACCATAAGTGCTGGGCCAACGTGTCATTTGGAGGTAAAAGGGAAACGAAGCACTCACCGCGCGGTCCCTCCCTCCTGCCGGACAAAATAAGGGAATGATAATAACAGCTTTGAGACGTGTACGTGGTAGGAAGTCGCTCGGAAAATATGGTACGAGAGAATAAGACTCGCCAGAAAATATGCTGCGGATGATTTTTATGTTTCCAGAAAATAACATGCTAGGAGAATGGGTTTGGATGAGTTGCGAGTTATCCACTCGACTCTCCGGTATGCTCAGAGCTTGAACATTGCTCATAAATAACTTTCCTCATAAATAACATCGGAGTTTGATGAAAATATTGCGTTATTGAAGAAATTCCGCCTTAGAATACAACCTCATTATTATTTTTTTTTGTATAAAGGTGCTCCACATCACCTAACAAGTACAAATGACTCTTGTAGATGAACGACTGAATCACGGTTGTTATATTTATATTTAATTTATTTGAACTGTCAAATAATGTCAGACGCTTTCCTTTAGTCAGTTTGTAAGGGGATCACTGCCAACTCTAAAAAAAAATAATAAAAATAGACCATAGACATTACTTTCATATAAAAAAACAAAAACCACACAGTTCTTTTCCATGTCACATAAATATCTTGACTAGACGCCATTTGTAAGGTAATTGCACCAAATAAATTTAAAATACGCTTATAAAACATAAATTTGGTGTATACATCGAGCCCTCGGTCTTGATTGTATCTCTTTACACACACACACACACGCACACACGCACACACGCACACACACACACACACACACACACACACACACACACACACACACACACACACACACACACACACACACAAGGTCATAGCGGAAGGCATCCAACCCATCTTTGGGATTTATATCTTCCGTCTTGGGTTCAAACTGACGAGACTTAAATCTACAAATAACGAAACGCTTCTAAACAAAAAAACGAGATACAATTCGTCCATGTAGTAAAAAATATACGTATACATCATCTTATAACATACAAATTAGTCAGCAGGATGAACGAGCCATACACAGGAAAGGCGTTGTGTTGTGTTAGTGATCGTCTCCAAAGAATAGGTAAAGTAAATCATGAAAGCTACGAGGAAAAACTTAATCACAGCGCCACAGAGAGAGAGAGAGAAAGAGAGAGATGATCTGTTACAGCTGAGCGCAACTGTTGCTACCGTTCTAAACTTCCACTTGAGTTACACCAAACACGGGAATATATTTTGACCCGCGAACAAAACTTGGGGGCTTGTGGTCTGACAGAAACGCTTCCCTGCGCACGATGGTTCTCCTGATCACTTCGAGGAAGGAAATAGGAGGGAGGGGAAGAGTGGCTGGGTGGGGGAGGGGAGGTGCGGGATGGAGAGGGGAGGGGTGGGTGTGTTGGCGCGAGAGTGGAGGCGTGATACAGTAGGGTCCGATATGATGAAATATTTGCCACCTTCGAAGTCTTTCACTCCATCACATATATCACTCTCGCTCGTGAAAGGGGAAATTGAGTAATTGGTGCCACTATATATTTTCCGCCGTCGACGCTGCCTTCCTCCCAACTTTAATAATGAAATGACTGGCTTTTAACACTATTATTCCACCTCATCACACGCTTACCTCTTCCTTATAGTACTGTCATTTTCTAATCTATCTTTTTTTCTTTTTTTACCTCTCTCAAGCGACACTGCCAATCTTGCATCACATGACTTCCTTAATAGTCACTCCTTAAATAGGCTTCACGTTACTTCTCCTGTCTCTCGTCTCTCTCGTCTCTCTCTCTCTCTCTCTCTCTCTCTCTCTCTCTCTCTCTCTCTCTCTCTCTCTCTCTCTCTCTCTCTCTCTCTCTCTCTCTCTCTCTCTCTCTCTCTCTCTCTCTCTCTCTCATCCTTCCTGGTCCACACCCTCACGAGTCTTTGATTTACTAACCTTCAGACCACGAACATCATTTTTTAACCATACTCATTAAATATTAAGAGCTCCATTAATATTGATTAATATTAATTGATTCTTAATAGTCTATCTTCTCTCTCTCTCTCTCTCTCTCTCTCTCTCTCTCTCTCTCTCTCTCTCTCTCTCTCTCTCTCTCTCTCTCTCTCTCTCTCTCTCTCTCTCTCTCTCTCTCTCTCTCTCTCTCTCTCTCTCTCTCTCTCTCTCTCTCTCTCTCTCGTCATATTAGTCGATTTCTCTCTTTTCCTCCTTTAACCGTTTATTCCCATTGAGTCTTTTTTTTTTTTGTACTTTCCTTCCCACGTTGATGTTTTCCTTTCACTTCTTTCCCAATACTTTCCCCGATACTTATTTGACTCTATTTTGGTGTGACATCAATCTTGCGTCATTATCACGCCCTTACGTCACAACGATATAGAGAGAGTGAGTGTAATTACGGCCCGGGAAGACGTGAGAGAGAGACAAACAAATGGCCACTTGGATGGACAGACAGACAGACAGACAGACATACTACTACTACTACTACTACTACTACTACTACTACTACTTCCAATACTACTACTACTACTCCTTTCTCAAAAAACAATTTATCTTCCTTCACATTCTCCCGTCTTCCACATTCCTCATAATATAGACTTTCATTCCATTTACACTTATTTTCCACTTTTCCTCTTTATCCCTCCCACACCTGCACTTTCCCTTCCTCGCCCACGGCAAAGCAAGGCACGGACGCAGCAGAGACGCCCCGCAGAGGTTGGAGGAAGAGAAACATGGAGAAAAGAGAAAAGGACAAAAAAGTAAATCGGCAACACTAACGAAAGAAAACAGTTTAAGAGGAGGAGAAGAAAAGGCAATGAACTAATAATGAGGAGACACAGAGGAGTATTTTTCTTTAATGCATTTAAAAGAGAAATTAGATTGTGATGATATAATGCAGAATAAGACGATGGAGAGAGAGAGAAAAAAAAAAGAGAGAAAGAGAGAGTGAGCAATGGCCTGAGGGAAGGAAGAAAGGAAGGAAGGAAGGAAGGAAGGAGGGAAAGGAAGACAAGGTCGCATACAACAATGATTTATGGGTCGGTTTTTGTGACCCGGAATCAAGGTTTGTACTCAATGTGGTGTATGTATGTCCGTCCGTGTGTACGTGTGTGTGTGTGTGTGTGTGTGTGTGTGTGTGTGTGTGTGTGTGTGTGTGTGTGTGTGTGTGTGTGTGTGTGTGTGTGTGTGTAATATGACAGGTCCATTGATACGTAGAAGAGAGAATAGACAGAGACGGAAACAGATGGATGGATAGATAGATAGGTAAATATAAGGTTAAATATAAATAAATAAATAAATAAATAAATAAAAAAGATATATAGGTAGATAGATAAGTGAAAGGATGGATGTATGAATAGATAAATAGATAGATAAATAGAAAGCTGGAAAATGCAGGCATAAATACACATAAATATACATACATACATACATACATATAGAGTAAGAGATAATGAAAGAAAGTCTGTAAGAGAGAGAGAGAGAGAGCGAGAAAATAAGAAAATGAGAGAGAGTAACAAACTTCCTTCACTATTACTTCACATCACAGCATCCTACTCTCTCTTTAACACACCCTACAACATCACCACCACCACACTGCAACACCACCACCACCACAACAACCACCACCACCACCACAGCAACATAGCAACACGCAACACAACACCTCAACACCATTAAAAAACACAGTCCCCCTTCCCACCCCCCCACCCCCCCTCCCCAATCAACACACAATATTATACGTGACAGCATACACACTGCAGTCATCCCTCGCTACTCTACAATACTATCACACAAAATCCGTAACACAAACATAAACCATTAAAAAAAAACCAATGCAACACTACCTACCCAAACTTTACGAACAACAATATCATTTACACATCCCTGCACACTTCCACACACCACAATCCATCTTCCACAACACCAACATTACTGCTGATCACACGTTCAACCAAAACACCGATACAGTAAACTAACATAAGATCCATTTTAAGACCCACACAGCGCGCCATCACCCCATCCATACCTCGGCCACGACCTACCTTCCCCTTAGGCGTTGGCTGCAAGCACACATCCTAAGGGGCGGCCGTAAAGCACGCCAAACGTATAATTCTCGAAGATGGTCGTATTTTTCTGCGGCCGTAATGTTAGGTTGGTGACAGGTGCAGCCAGGGGAAGGGAAGGGAAGATTGGGCTACTGTGTATGAAACTACTTGTCTGTCTCCCTGTATGTTCTATGTGTGTGTGTTGGTGTGTGTGTGTGTATGTGTGTGTGTGTGTGTGTATCCTCTTGCCCTCTATCGATCTTCCTGTCTGTATGTTTGTATGTATGTTTGTGTTGCTATCTGTACGTCCACACATTCACAAGCTGAGGTGTTAGTTAATTTGTGTGTGTCTGGAGCATTGTGTGTCAGTTATACTACTTCGTCTTCACACCTCTCTTCACATTGTTACCATCTTAGTTCCCTGGTTGGCAGTCTATATACTTATGCATATAATATGACTATGTATTTATGTTTGTATGTATGCATATATTTGTATTGTTCGCTCCTAATCTGCATAACAACCCGTCCCGGAAGTCATCAGGCACAACAAGGAGCGGCAGGAAGGACCAGCTAGTTAGGGAGCCCAGCGGTGGGTGGGTCGTGGACAGTATCAAGGCGACCCCATCATAGCGACGACAGCGACTACCACAACGACGGTAACGACAACGCAAACACATCATTACTATTACTACCATTGAGAGAGAGAGAGAGAGAGAGAGAGAGAGAGAGAGAGAGAGAGAGAGAGAGAGAGAGAGAGAGAGAGAGAGAGAGAGAGAGAGAAACATTTCATTTTATCTGGAAAGTTAATCTATCCAATTGCATCCAATGAACCCACAAAATTTCCGTAATTGAAAATGATGTGCAAGAAA
>JAPQNM010000018.1:3756133-3758633 GCA_029783475.1 Metacarcinus magister
AGTAGTGTAAATACAACAAACAAAAGCCTGACGCTACGTGAAGGCGGCGCATCGTCAAGGTGAGGGAAGGTTGGCAGGCACTATGTATCCATCACTATGCAAAATGTGGCACTCTGGCGGTAGTGAGTCTTTGCATGCCAGGAAAAAAAAATATGGAACTCTGGAACCACAACTCTACATATAACGCTGTGTAAGGCAGGAACACTACAAGACACCAATGACACTAAGTAATTGGTGCCAGGACTAAAACACTGAGAAAACGACTCTCTGACGGAGGTAAAGTTACAAGCTGTTGGAACGAATGTCACCTTCAGTAGCGCACGCGGGAAGAGGCAGCTGGGGAGGCACTGAAGGAGGCACCGCACACGTTCTCTCTACAGTGCCGGCCAGCTGAGTGCCTTACTGACACACTGAGCCTTCCACGCCTCCTCCGCTCACCCCCCCAAGCCCACACCTTCACTCCATCACTCTCACCTCGCCGGCCGCTGTCTCACGTAAGTTGGCAACCCCTTGTTTTTTTTTCTTTTCTTTTCTCTCTCTCTCTCTCTCTCTCTCTCTCTCTCTCTCTCTCTCTCTCTCTCTCTCTCTCTCTCTCTCTCTCTCTCTCTCTCTCTCTCTCTCTCTCTCTCTCTCTCTCTCTCTCTCTTTCTGTATTAGCGTGGTTGTGTTTGTGTTTATGTATGTGTATGTGTGTAAGTGTGTGTGCTTTTTTTGTGTGGGTGTGTGCTTTTTTTTTGTGTGTATGTGTATGTGTGTATGTGATCTTACTTATAATCTCCCTTAATGTCCCTATAAATATATATATATATATATATATATATATATATATATATATATATATATATATATATATATAAATACAGGTCCCTATAACCTAACTCCTGACTGCTTTACGTTTTCCTCGTACTTGTCTCACAAACTTTACAAGTTTTTATTTACTATTCTCTCTTAGTGATTTTTTTTTGTCCATCCGCATTTCTTTCTGATAATTCTTTTTTTTTTGTTCTAAAGTTTTGCCAGCACTGCCTTCCGACTCCTCCTTCAGCTGTTCATTTACCTGCATAACAAAACCTTATCGCACGGTTCATGTTTATGAATACAGAGAAAGATATACAATTCTTTTTTCTTAATGCATCCTGGTGTGCCCAGTGCATTCAATTTTTTTTGCTCAGTTTCCATTCATAAGAAAAAGTATATAATGCAAAGTTCTTTAAGGCGGTGGCAAGCATTATGAACGACACTAATTAGGTCTTTCAGATGATTGAACGAGAGTAATTCAAAGATACTGGGCTGGCGCTGCGAAGAATATGTTTTGCATGCATAAATACCTAGCCAGCACCGATTTGGCAAGAGCAATGCGAATGAGTGAGTCACTTGTTTTCATTATGGTTAGCTCTGTGGTCAGTTTAGCAGAGAGGATTCATTAATAAGTAGATGAGATGAAGTTTGCAGCGGTAACATAGATGAACCAGCAGACTACTGTTTTATTTCTTAATTTTTGCCTTCTTGTGGAATTGCAGGAAGATAGTTTGAATTCATATATTTAGTATGATCAAGATACCGACCGTTATTGATTTACACGATGATAGATGCAGCTGATAAATGGTAATCTTTTGGGGTATATGCACCAGGATGTTGGCAAAACCTAGACCATCTACTCTTACTGCTTCAGCACACTCACATACAACATATTATGTGCTTACCCCTCGGTGCTACTGTTAGTATACTATATTGATATGCGTGTAATTGATCTTTTGTATCAAAAAGTGTTTCTTTATGTTTCAAACTAAAGAGATAACATCGAAATGAGTGAGTGTATAAAATCATCTTGTGAAAAGCAATATCTTCCTGAAGACATACAAATCATATCAAAATGCTTCAGACCTGATCCTGATACACTGCGAGTAATTACAAGTATAGAGATAACTCGAGTGTTCAAAAAATGTCTCGCTGTTTGCTGTGTGGCTGGTGAAATCTAGATGTTTTATTCGTTTTTATATTTCCAATTCCAACATTCTACACACTTTGCAGAGTATTGTGGCAAAACATGTCTCGCTCACTGAGCTTTCTTTGTAGAAGCATGAGCCGTGACGGCAGCCCCGGGGGCGGCGAGCCTACTCGTAGTGCTGTGAGGAAACCCGGAAATTTTGGTGTGCTGTAGACGCTTTCACAAGTACTCGCACATTTAGGCTGCTCCTCTCACACTTACGTACATTTCCCAGCCCGCCCTCTCGCATCTAGCCCATCCCCTTCACACCTCATTCACCCTCCTCTCTTCTAGTCCGTCCCCTTGCGTCTAGTCGTCCTTCTCACATACAGTACAACACACCCACACACCCACACTCCACTCGGTCAGTGTCTCCACCAAGCTCAAACAACTCCCACCACGCCCAGTTCCCCTTCTACAACAAATAAATTCTTTCTTCCCAGTCCAACCACTGCACGCTATCCATGAATATCCCAGGTTGGCCACTTCATCCCCGTCACATGCAGCACACAT
>JAPQNM010000018.1:3768633-3771133 GCA_029783475.1 Metacarcinus magister
TCACTTTGGATTCATTCTTTTATTCTCTGAGGTTTTTTTGATCGTGCCTTGAATGTATTGAGAATGTATTGAGAAGAGGAAAAAGGAAAAGAACAAAAAAGGAAAAAAAGAGAAAAGATAAGAGGAAAAGATTAGAGGAAAAGAAGAGAAGGAAATATAAATGAAATAACGTAAAGAAAAAGCGAAAAAAAAAACAAGAGAATAAGGAAAAGGAAAGAAGGAAGTGTTAAGTAAATATTGAGAAAAAGAAAAGATGAAAAAAACTGAAAATTAAGAAAAAAAAAGAAGAAAAAGAGTTAGGAATAAGATACTCTCATTTACTGAACAAAAGGAAGGTGATGAGAAAAAGAAGAAGAAGAAGAAGAAGAAGAAGAAGAAGAAGAAGAAGAAGAAGAAGAAAAAGAAAAAGAAAAAAACAACAACAACAACAACAACAACAACAACAACACGCAGAAGAAGAAGAAGAAGAAGAAGACTATGATGTGTGTTTTTGTATTATGTTTTTGCGATCATTTTCTGCACTTCTGATTTTATCTACGTGAGTGTGAATCTGGTTCCCACACGCAAGGGATGAAAGAAGAGGTAAGAAAAAGAAGACAAATACAAACATTGAGACATTTACGCAAGAGTGGATGTGTTGTTGCTGTTGCTGGTACTGGTGGTGATTGTGACCGAGCCACTAAAAGATGTTGCTAATGATGATAATGAAGATGGAGGAGTAAGTATCTAATAATAAGAGAGAAAGAATGGAAGAAAGCAAAAAATAAATTAAAAAAGGAAGGAAGGAAAAAATGAATGAGAGAAGAAAAAGGAAACTATTATAGAAAAGGAAAAAAAAAAATATATATATATATATATAAGAAAAGGAGATACATAGATAGATAATATACATACATAGATACATACATACACAGACAGACACACTGATAGATATACATCAAAGAAGAAAAAAAAATGCGAAATCAAATAACATAAGTAAGATAAAAACAGGTAGATAGATAGATAGATAGATAGAGAGAGAGAGAGAGAGAGAGAGAGAGAGAGAGAGAGAGAGAGAGAGAGAGAGAGAGAGAGAGAGAGAGAGAGAGAGAGAGAGAGAGAGAGAGAGAGAGAGAGAGAGAGAGAGAGAGAGAGAGAGAGAGAGAGAAGAAAAAAAATAAAAGGAAAGAAAGAAGAAACTACACACCAAAAAAAAAAAAACACACACACATACATTCAAACAAAAACAAAATGAAGTGAACATGAAAGAAAGTGATATAATTGATAGAAATAATAAACCTTTTCTGAACGTTGAAAAACTTCCCTGCAAATGTAACACGAGACTTGAATACCCTCAGGCGTGGAGGAAGCAGGGAAGCACGAGCAGACAGACTGGCATAGTAGAGCTAGCATGTGGGAGGACGCAACGAAGGTGTAATTTACATGGAAAAACGTGCGTCTTTAGCTGTGGCGAGGCAGAAGTGTCAAAAATACCGCTAAATGAGTGTTACGTGTCCAGGGTGCCTCAGGGGGAAACTGTTGAGTCTGGGCAGGAAATTTCTTTACCGTCCCTCCCTCCTTGCTTCCTACTTCCTGTCTTCCTCCCTTCCCTCCCTCAATTTTCTTTCTCCTGTACTGCTTATCCACAATTTGCTATTTATATTTTAGTAATTTGTGTACGTGGTTTGCCTGTTGCTTCTCCCGCTGCTCGACGCACGCTGGCTGCCTTACGTGAAGACCAGACTGATTGCAAAAATATATACGAAGAATGACTATTTACGAGAAACTATGAAAACGAGACAGCTGTTGAACTTCCCTTTCCAGAGCATGACTGGTCCTTTTCCTCTCAGTAAGGCTTCCGTGACTGTACTTGCATTGGTTATAAAAAATATAACTTTTTTCCCACGGTTTATAGTGGACAGGATATAAATTCCAGATTGTATTAGCTGGGAAAGTGTATAAATTTCTGTGTAAGGCAAGCAAATTTGTTTTACTTGGAAGGTGGTGAAGGGAGTTGGCAGACGTTGAGTGTCGGTTTGTGACGTGATACCAATGGTTAAACGATCCTTGAGTATTAAATAACTTGTTTCCACTTCATGAATATGGTCTCAAGATGTATTTTAACGCTTGGATTTGCACAATTTTATTAGTCTGTGAAGTTACTTTATATGCATCGCCAGAGTTTGAGAACTCCAACGAATTATTTTCTTTTTATTCTTGCGTTTTACATTCCATGTTGTTAATTTGCCTTTAATTCCATATTCTTATTTTTCACGTCGTTGTAGTAATAAAAAAAAAGACTTATGCTGAGGTAATATTTCAATGACACTAAAACAATCCTTAGTGATGTAAAGCAGCGGGTACAACAACCTACTTGTATGTCACACCACACCATCTGGAAGCTACTCAGCCCTACTTAACACTTATCCTTCAGATTAGTGACACATTTTTCTCTCCGCGGAGTTTCTTTGCTTACAGATATTATTTCCTGTATTCTGTCCTGCTTCTCATGTGCAGCCTT
>JAPQNM010000018.1:3773633-3788531 GCA_029783475.1 Metacarcinus magister
CTGCTTTTGCTGGCATGTCAACGTTATAGCATCTGTTTAAAGTAGACAGACAAACATACAGACAGATAGACAGACAGATGAGAGAGAGAGAGAGAATAAAAAAAAGAAACTAGGAAAGGAAGCAAGTAGGACAGTAGCCAGGAATCACACATAAAAAATTAAAAAAACAGGAAATCACCAAGCACCAGCAAACGAAGGAAGACAAGCAGGACAAGAAAACAAACAGATGCAGGAAACACCACTCATGGAAGGACATAAATACAACGTCTAACACATATTTTTTTCTTTTCCTTGTGAGTGGGCGAAGCGAAGACACCGGCAGGCAAAGAGGGCGGGCGGGAGGAGGTGTAGGAAGGAAGTGTAGGAATGGGCGGAGCTGGGTGTGCTAGATGGCGTGGACAGGAGAGAGGGAAGAGGAGGAGGAGGAGGAGGAGGAGGAGGAGGAGGAGGAGGAGGAGGAGGAGGAGGAGGAGGAGGAGGAGGAGGAGGAGGAGAAGGAGGAGGAGGAGGAGCGGAGGTCTTGGAGGAAGGAACAGAGAGAGACGGAGGCAAGGAGTGAGGTAACTTTTCATCTCAATTACAAGTGGATTTCATGGTATTTTCTTCGCCCGTGTACATGTTTGTCATCATTAGCGTTGGGAGGGTGTGTGTGTGTGTGTGTGTGTGTGTGTCTGGCCATTGCATTGTGTGGGGTGTGGGGTGTGGGGTGTTGGGTGTGGGGTGGTTGTTTTCTCTTCCTCTCTCTCTCTCTCTCTATCTCTCTTGTTCTCTATTCCTCTTGAGTGGCTTTCCTCCTCTTCCTTCTCCTCCTACTTCTTCCTCGTCCTCCTTCTCCTTTTTTTTCTTCTTCTTTTTCACGTCTTTTGGTCATCGTGTTTTTTGCTCATATACATTTATTCATTATTCATGTGTGTGTGTGTGTGTGTGTATGTGTGTGTGTGTGTGTGTGTGTGTGTGTGTGTGTGTGTGTGTGTGTGTGTGTGTGTGTGTGTGTGTGTGTGTGTGTGTGTGTGTGTGTGTGTGTGTGTGTGTGTGCGCGCGCTCGTGACTAGAATCGCTAAGGACTATACTACTAATCACTTTGCATTACGTTACCATCCTACCTTTCTTCCCACTCTCCTTTTCTCCTTCCTTCACTCCTCAATTCTATAATTCCTTAATTCCCCCACTGTACTTTCCTTTTCATTTGTTTCATCAACTTGCATACCTTGTCTTAGGTTTCACTTTACCTCACCTTCTCATTTCATCTGGCGCACACACACACACACACACACACACACACACACACACACACACACACACACACACACACACACACACACACACACACACACACACACACATACACACACACACACACACACACACACACACACACACACACACACACACACACACACACACACACACACACACACACACACACACACACACACACACACACACACACACCCACACCCACATACACCTGATGCAACACCTCAGCCACTACCAGCGAGAAGGCGATTAATACAAGCTAATCTACGTTACTTACCTGTTTGTGGTGTTGCAAGTGTAAGTGTTTGTGCTTGTGTGTGTGTGTGTGTGTGTGTGTGTGTGTGTGTGTGTGTGTGTGTGTGTGTGTGTGTGTGTGTGTGTGTGTGTGTATCTATCTTCTCTCTCTCTCTCTCTCTCTCTCTCTCTCTCTCTCTCTCTCTCTCTCTCTCTCTCTCTCTCTCTCTCTCTCTCTCTCTCTCTCTCTCTCTCTCTCTAATTCTCTCATTGCAGCAAAGAACAGTGTGAGGTGACAGCATAATGATATACAAATGTGTGACAGGCTAAGAGAAAATTGACCAAGAAGATTTCATAACCGATGCAATTAATAGAATACAAAGACACGACGAGAAACTATAAAACAAAAGGAAAAATATAGATGACGGGAAATATAGCTTCAAAAATCTGTCAGAGTATTGGGGAATGGAAAGAAATTAGCAGCTGTCGTAGTGTGTGAGTGTGTGTGTGTGTGTGTGTGTGTGTGTGTGTGTGTGTGTGTGTGTGTGTGTGTGTGTGTGTGTGTGTGTGTGTGTGTGTGTGTGTGTGTGTGTGTGTGTGTGTGTCTGGTGTCTGGTGACCTTGAAAGTTTGGGGTCAGTTCCCAGAATGAAAATAAGTACGTTAGACTTTGTAGAATGCGGCTGACATATACGTACTATATATTTTCCATTTTTGTACTTTAACTTGATATAAAGGCACAAATGTAGTCCTTCTCACAGCTATTATTTTTTTTATTATATTTTAATTTAATATAAGAAAAAATGTAGTACTTTGTTTTAATTGAATCTAGAGAAAGAAAAAAAAATCATCTTTTCTAATATATTTTGAAGGGTTATTAGATCAAAATTATTTACTCCTTTTTCCTCTTTTTTTTCCCTTTTCTTCTTTTTTTCGGTTTAAGGAATGAGGTTAAGGCGATAAGTGTGTGTGTGTGGACTTTTTTTTAATCTTTGGTCTTTTTTTCCCTTTTTTTAGTGAGAAAAACTACCACTAGGGGGACACGTGTTTTCCAAGATGACGTGCAAAGAAATGAAAAAAAAGAGAAATAAAAAAAGGAGTATTTTTCCCACGAGCTATGAGACACGACGCCAGTTTGCTAGGTGAAGGACCCACTCTTTTCTTTTCTCTCTCTCTCTTGTTTTTTCTCTCACTCTTTTTTTTTTCTCTCTCTCTTTTTCTCCTCTGCATAGCTTAAGGGGATGAAGAGAAGGGAATAAATTTAAGAGAGTGACGCAAAGAGACTGTAAGAGAGGAGGAGGAGAAGGAAGAAGAGGAGGAGGAGGAGTAGGTACTTTTGCCGCTGAGACACTATAATAAAAAACAATAAAACTGGAAAAATCAATAAAAATGGCTGACTCTCTGAGTTAAAAGTTGCTAAATCACTTCATTAACCATATATTTTTTTTCTTTCATTCCTTTCAGTCTTGTTGCTTAGAAAATACAGCACAAACTTTAGAGAGACTTTAGAAGAAAAACCTACAGCACAGACTTAATAGAGAGAGGGGAAAAAACTGCAAGAAAGACTTAAGAGAGGATCAAATTACTGGATAGACTTGCAATAGGATGCAATAAGATGTCATAGGAAACTTTGTCATTCATTATTAAACATTACATTTTTTTTTGGGGGGAAACGTAAATAATGTTATTAATTAGCAAGAAGATAAGGTTATGTCCATACCACTGAATGTGTTTGAATAGTTTATTATATCAACAACCATTGTTACAGTTACAGTTATGTGTTAATGGTGTTACACGTGACGGTGGGTGGGAGTGTTATTGTGACGGTGGGTGGTGGTGGTGGTGGTCATGGCGACAGCCTTCAGACAGGTGTTGAGGAAGGTCTGGGCTCCTGTCACCTGGCACCGAGGACCCTTGAGCCCCACAGTGCAGGACTTACGGTCCTTTGGGGGAGGCACTGCCACAGCCACGTCAGGGAACTCCTGCAGGAGTTTTTTGACGGTGGCACCGGCAGGGCCCACTACGTGGCACCGCTGCCGTGGCGTTACTGCCAGCTCAGCCTTAATCACCTCACCCTCGTGCAACAAGGCCTTGAGGCGCGCCATGGTGCCGGCAACCTGCCGAGCAGGTCCCCGCACCCTGACAGTGTCCGTCAATGCGTCCAGTGGCGGAGGCACCGTCACCCGCACACCCACAAACTCCTTGTGCACTTGTTTGAGGGTAGCGCCGCGTGGCCCCACGATGCAGCGACGCATGTAAGGCGCCACGGGCAGCGTAGTATCCACAACTTCCTCCTTCCAAGAGTTTCGAACACTGTGATGTAGGTCCTTCTTGGCACGCCGAGTGTTCTGGCGTGGAGGAAGCACCACCTTGTTTGATGCAGGAAGCGTGGCCTTCTGCTTCACTTCACTCACTGGTGGAGGCACCATCTTTTGTTTGCTAGGCCGTCTTTTCTTGCTGCAGACCTCGGCCCAGGACTGTGTGGAGGAGTCAGGGTCCTCGCCACACACGTGCATCACACCGTCCAACAGTCCCACGTCCACCATGGCCACTTCTTTCTTCATGTTGGCTTTTTTCGTTTCATCTTCCTCCTCTTCATTAACTGTTTCCTTCAGTTCTTCCACGTTTTCTTCTATACTTTCTTTCTCTTCTTGTGTTGATTCGCTTATTACTTCTATTTCTTCATCCTGTTGTACAGTTTCTTCTATTTCTTGTATTTCTTTTGTTTCGTTTTCTTTCACATCATTGACAGAAGAAGTGTTTCGTGCGCCTCTCTTCTTCTTCCTGAAGAGACGCCGGAAGAGACGCCGGAAGGCAGACCAACAGCCGCAAGTCTTCTTGGGCTTGTCCTCTGCGTCTTCCATCACTAAAACACCACTGATTATTTCACTTTTTTGATTCATAATTTTGTTTTAACTTACCGATTTCTTACAGCTGTCAAACCTACGTAGGCCAAAATATGAAGGTAGTAAAAAACCTACTCGTTGACTAGTGTAACACTAGCTTTAGATCCAAGCTGTTAGCTCCAAGCTGTAGGCCTTAAAACTAATCACACACACACACACACACACACACACACACACACACACACACACACACACACACAGACACACACACACACACACACACACACACACACAGACACACACACACACACACACACACACACACACACACACACACACACACACAGATACCACCACCACTACAGTCCGATCTCCGTGAAATGTGCTGATAAACCATATTAGAAGAATATGTGACAATTACCAAGACGAGAACGGACGCGAAAAAAAAGTATATAATTGTTTGCATATGTTCGAGATCCATCACAGCTTCCATTTATCGATAGCGAGCGGGAAATCCAAACTGTTTATAAGAGGAAGAAGATTATAAGGGGAGATATCAAGAGTGAAATATGTTAACTATCTTGCCCCACACCCTCTTGTACGTATCAGATTTAATTGTGGGCTCATATATAGTGTGACCTAAATGCGCAGTGTTTGGTGTGTTCGTTCGCATGTGCCTTACGTTCTCTCTACCTGTTTCAAGATCCCCTGCAGATTGAGGCTGGTAACATCAAGTGGTGCAAGAAGGAGGCACAGCGGGAGAGTTGGTGATGGAGGGAAGGTGTACTGGCAAGGGAAGGCGCTCATGCATTGATTCTGCTTTTCACTGTTTCATCACGGGTGGTATCATGAAAATGTTAAGGTTCATGAAACAAAAGTGATCTTAACACACTTGTGATATTTACCATCACATGTCACGTTCTGTTAAATTAAAGGAAACATTCACATACACACACTTTATTTTTATTTTTTCCCCGGCAAGAAACATTCATCTCATCTCCGCACATCACCACAGCATCAAGCATACATTCATCTCACAGCATCAACAGTACTTAGTGGTGTTGATAATGGTGCCTTTAAGTAGACTACCACTTCCTGTCCTCGAGACCAATAAAACAAAACAATGAAACTGAACGAAAAAATGTTATCTTGTCATTTAGAGTTGTATCACGTATGAAGGAACAATTGGTAAGTATTTAGATATTTAGTAGGAAATTGCAGCTTAAAGAGAAAGAATAGGTTGAGAATGTGTGTCGTTTGACCATCATTAGCCCCGGTTAAGACGAACAGTAAAGGGACATTGAGTTCAAGTGACGTAGTGATGGATGGTGATTGGTTAATTGAGACCGATAACGACTGTAATTGGCTTAGTGAGCTCCTGGAAATGGCTACTGATTGGCCATGTTGAAAGTTTTGGTAATGGTTGCGTTCGGATCCGCATGAGAAAGTTTGTTGATGGGATTAACAGAAAACCGGATGATACAACGATGATGATGATGATGATGATGATAATTTAATAATAATAATAATAATTGTGATAATAATAAAAATATGGATGTGGAAGGACGAGGAGGGAGGGAATCAGAACGGACGAAGATGAGAAGGAATGAAAAAATAAACAAAAGAGGAAGATAATAATTACAGTTAAAATACAAATAAAAAGATAAAAAATACACCGAAGTACCACAGCAAAACTTTTAAAATTCTTGTCGACATGAAAGGCACTTGGCGTCATTTTAAGTTGTTACGGTATAATGGACGACTGATTGACATGTGTAGCGGCAGGGGGCGGTGACCATCCTTCATTGTTCTGCCGCCGATACGATACGAGTATGTTCTGCGGTGAAACTTTCCTGCATCTCTTGATTTATAGGATGTTCCTGTTTTTTTTCCGGGTTCGAGAGAGTTGGAAGAAAGGACGAGACGCAAATAGAGTATAATCAGTATAATGATAATAATAGTAACATATTTGAAAGTCCGTAAAGATGATGAAGACAACGAATGAGGAGAAACATTTGATTATCTTTTCTTTCTTCCTTGTAGAGTAAATATCAGACGTCAAGCTGTGTCTAACCAGAACCTAAACACCCACATTACCGCCGCCGCCCGTCTTGGAGGCCCGCGTGTCTACCAGGAGTTCCTCTCACCATGCTCTTCAGGCCCCAGGTATTTGTGTTCAACAGCGCTGCGTCAAGTATTAGAAGGCACCCTCCCCGTCTGCTCTTGATGGATGTGGGAAAAACTGTCAAGTTAAAAGATACCAAAATCTTTTTCCTTTTTTTTTTTTTTCTCGTTTTTCTTTTTTTTTTTTAGATTTTTTCCCGCGGCGCGTGATGTGAGGCCTGACGGTGTGTGTCGGCCAGGCGACCGACGCACGTCAACACAAGATACAGCCCGGGAAACCGGAACCAATTTAGGCGGGTTTAGCCGCTGAGTATTAAAGGGTTTATTTCGATTTGTGCCTACATCTTTATTTAACTTCAACACACAAACAAACACACACATACGTACAGTCATTGTTTTGTTATATAGTATCTAGACTTAACATAATCATGAGGTCGTCAGGCATTAGTCATTATTTCGGTTTGACAGTCTTGAAGAAATTATGCTAAACTACAGAATATATCCACGTGAAGAACTAAGACTTAGATCCACCTCCTGTTGACTCGTGCCCTTGTCTTTATCTACAGAAATGGACTGACGCAAGTAACATGTGTCCTCACGAAATAATGGGGCACCACTGGAAGGAAAAAAAACGCTGGGTGAGGGTAAGTCGAAAAGAACACATATTTCCTGCTAGTGTTGGTGTATGACAAGGGTATTCCAAGCTTCCATCTCCACTACAGCCACTCAAAGGCACTACAAGATCAAAACTTTAGCTAAATTAACCACATACGAGTACAAGTTATTTTTCCCATTGGTAAGAATCTCACATTTACGTCAGCACAGCGCATCGCACCCTAACAGCCTCTTCCAACGTTGTAGCCATGAGGAAGGAGAGAACACGGTTAAATTACTCTTTTCATCTTGGGAGAGAGGAGGCGCACCAGGGTGGCCGGAAGGAGGCGGCTCACTGTGATCTTGCAATGCTATAATAACGATTAATGAGGCATGCGGATGATGCCGGAAGCCAGGACGGAGAATCACACCATTACCTCACAATAGGAGCCGTGGGATAAAATTAAAAATAGATAAACTCAAGCTGTGTTTCTTTTCTCGTCGTTCTGTTATAACCTCGGGCTGGAGGAAGCCGTAGTTGGTGGCTGAGTGGACGAGAGAACAGTTTATCCATTAGTTTGTTTTGTTAATCGCATTATGACATCATACTTGTTTCCCTAGACGAGTTCCACGCCATGTTCAACCATGCCGTAAGGGTTGCCGTGCGTGCTGGCTTGGTGCTCGTGTTCAGCTACACTCAAAATGGCGGGACGTCACTGCATGTATTGTTACTACTTTCTTATACTTCACATAGTCTTTGCATTTATATATACTAATTATCATTCGCAATAATACATAAAGGACAAAAACACAAAAGTTAAAAATAAATAATATCTATGTATAAGGATGCTGTAGTAAATATAGGCTAACAAAAACATTTACTTAAAACATTATTCTAGTGTCTGTCAATCTAATACTCATAGAACAAATTGATTAATCTCTATCCTCTTTCACGCTAACTTATTGAATGCAGGTTCCAATGGCTGAAGGAAACTATGCACACATCAATGCCTAAACACAGTTATAGTAGTTGTGAATGTGAGTGCCATTGTCTTATTGCATTGAAGTGTGTTATGGTAGTAACATTTAATGACGCACCTGGGAGTATAGCAGAAGAGTGTTAATTGGTAAGGACGAAGGGGTTATAACACCTTCTGTCACCCAGCATTACTATTACCCCGCTTCAGCACACCTTCAATGTACATACTTAAAATGGATGCACCTTCAGCCGTCATTGGTCGCTTCAAGAGTATACATTCTCTCTTTTTGTTGATAATACTTGAGGCACTGAAAAAAAATATGTTTAAGCAGTAAGTCATCAGTTTATTGTGTTCTAGTCGCAAGGTTTTTTTAATTGTATTTTGAATTCTAACATTACATAAGTCTATATACATTTGCTTCGTTTAATTATTCATTTTCATCCCGCAAAAAATTTTTCAAACAGGGAGCTGCTGCTGCTGCTACTCATGATGATGATGATGATGATGATGATAATGATGAATTTGAAATTACTTCCCCTACAATTTTCACAAATGTCAATAAACTTGAGGTAACATCCAACAAATAAAACATAGAATCGTATTAAACAATATAAAATATAGTAAATTGCTAAACAACACAGAACCAAAACATCCTATATATATATATATATATATTATATGATATATATATATATATATATATATATAGTATATATTATATATATATATATATATATATATATATATACTTATATATATATATATATATATATATATTATATATATATATTATATATATGATAATATACTATATATGTATATATATATATGATATATATATATATATTATATATATATATATATATATAGTATATATATATATATAATATATAATAATAATAATAATAATAATAATAATAATTGTTATTCTTTATTCCAGACACATAGGGTATACAATACGATCTAATGGTCCATATCATAAATATATATCACTGTAATTTTTTTTTATCATTGCTCAAAGTTCCATTGTACCTATATATTAATGTACATACTATGTGTGCAGCAGCTTATGCCAGTGAGATATAATGCGGGATTCATATAAATGATCACTAGACCAAAGAGCTACGATCAGTGTGTTACTGAAGGATCGCAGTCGCTGCCAAAAGCTGTACACCAGTCTCCTAATGACATCCCGCCACCACTGCCCATCCAAAAGTGTGCACACCATAATAGTGCTCTCACTATATATATATATATATATATATATATATATATATATATATATATATATATATATATATATTATATATATATATATATATATATATATATCGGCTTCGTAGGTAGTATAAAGTTTTCATGAAGGAAGTCCCAGCCTTCCGATATTATTATTATTCTCTTGCGGCTGGGCGGGGATATGCGGGGCGGGGCGGGGCGAGGTTGGGCGGGGCGAGTGTGGTGTATGTCTGCCTGTCTGCCGTGTGCCGCACCTGGGCCAGAGGCAGTTTACTCCACGAAAATGACTTACTGCCCAGGGCTGACTTAGCTTGGTAATTCCTGGCCCGGGGTGGTGGATGAGAAGCGACAAGAAGAAGAAGAAGAAGAAGAAGAAGAAGAAGAAGAAGAAGAAGAAGAAGAAAATAAAAAAAAAGCATAAGAAAAAGACGATGATGATCATGAAGAACACTAACAATAACAATAACAATAACAATAACAATAACAACAACAAAAATATCAACAGCAGAAGTAGAGTCATGACAATAAAAACAAATAGCATATCATACAAGATAAAAATAAAAAAAAGAGTATGGAGGAGACGAAAAAAACTCATAGACTGACGATGTAAAAGCAAAAAGAAGTGCAATAAGTAAGTAGTTAATGAAGAAAAAAACAACTATAAAAGATAGTAAAAAATTGAGAGAAACTATAAATTATAGAAGAATGAAGATAAAGTGATAGAAAGCGTTACAAAAATAGATATAAAAACAGAGATATATCAGTAGATGATTAAAGAGGGAGTTGGGGGAGAGAGAGAGAGAGAGAGAGAGAGAGAGAGAGAGAGAGAGAGAGAGAGAGAGAGAGAGAGAGAGAGAGAGAGAGAGAGAGAGAGAGAGAGAGAGAGAGAGAGAGAGAGAGAGAGAGAGAGGAGTAAGAGAGAGAGATTATGGGTCTCTTCTGTGCATTTTGACAAGAACTTCATTTGGGGAGAAGGAAATAACAGTTATCGAAGGCACAGGAAATGCCAACCATTGACTGGACAGGAAATCACATCTAATCAAAATGCAGCAACGAGAGGCGAATCAAAGACCAGGAAACTAGGAGTCAGCGGAAGTTCATCATGCTAAGATGGACCGATGAAAATTAGGGACACAAAGTAAAGCTTGTAAACAAACCTCAGGTAAGATAATATATACATTTGTGAATCAAAGTGAGTTTATAATACTTATAGGTAAACAAGAAGGTAGATAAGTTCCATGGGAGTTTTAATAATGCATAAACAAATTAGGTAATGAAATAATTATGATGGACATGATGATCAGAACTAGAAGTCATCATCATCATCATCAGCAGCACCAGCAGCACCAGCAGCAATGGGGGAAAAGTTCGAGATAAGAATGAAGAAACCAACAACTCTGTGAGCCTGATTGAGGTCCACAACAAACACGAACTGACAACATAACCACTCAAAAAACTCACAATATTATTTAGAAATTGTGCAAAACACGAATAGAAAATAGGACCAAGGCACAAAAATGCTAAATAAGCCTCACCACAAAATTATATCCAATCTTATACTCTTTCCTGAGCTACCGACTCTTATTGCTTGGCCAGGCATCTTTCCCTTCCCGTCTTGCTTGTTTGCGCCACCCTCAGCCCCTCATCCTCTTCCTTCTTCCATCCGACCTCCCCGTCTTTTTTTTCTCACTTCCTTTTCATACCAACCATTCGTTCGTCCCTTCGTTCCGCTCCACACCTCCTTCCCTTCCTCACCTCTAACCCACCCACCCACGTATTCAATATCAGCTACTTACTTGTTCACTTATCTTCTCAATATAATGCACAAAAGAACAAGAGTATCAGCTAATTACCCTGAGGAGTTGATAATGAATGTAGTTTCTGAACAAGTATATCACACACACACCACACGACCAGGGATGGATGTTGTATTGGACTTCAATTATTATCATTACTAATTTATCTTCCATTATTTCATTCCATATTGTTTGAGTTTATTTATCTCTTCATTATTGTATTGATGAACTGGGTGCCTCGTTGACTTGCTACAGAAATTCAAGGTTTGATTTTATTCTAGAGACTGTTCACGCAGTTCGGTTTCACGCAATATCTTTCACAAAAATTTTTGTTTCATTTAATTACTTGATCTTATATTCATATGTATTTATACGTAGAAACGCATTTTCCAGTATCATTTTGTAAAAGAGAAAAAGATATTGCAGCTGGGGGGGCGGGGAGAGAGAGAGAAGATGAGAGATAGATAGATAGATAGATAGAGAGAGAGAGAGAGAGAGAGAGAGAGAGAGAGAGAGAGAGAGAGAGAGAGAGAGAGAGAGAGAGAGAGAGAGAGAGAGAGAGAGAGAGAGAGAGCATACCTCTTCCACCTTACACCTCGTAAATCTGCCACATAACAAGTCATTATTCCAAACACCGGAAATAAGGCGGGAGGAGCAGCCGACCACGTCCTTCTTAGCGACGAGCAGCGAGACGCGAGACGGGGCTGCCAAGGGACAAACAGCCTGCAGGTGGTTTGCTGTTATTCATCTTACTATCTATCTAACACTCTAACTGATCTGTATATCTATGTCCATAAAACTAAATAAGTAAATATCAGTTTTGGATAAGAAGGGTAAATATTCACTTTTAAAAGGTGATTAAGTCTAGTGGAGGTTCATGCTTACTATCACCATATTATTCAGCTAATATTGAGCTAATTAATACTCTTATGACAATTTAATAAAGCTACGTAATATGGAGAAGAACTTTTAAGAACTTTTTGAATTTCCACTTCCACAAAAATTTCAAAAATGTCCCGAGAAACATATCCATCTCAATCTTGTTTGTATCCTTCACAGCATGTAGTACGTCTTGAAATCAATAGCCTCTGCAGGTCGTGTGGTGGCTGCTTAAAGACAACGTGTTTGCACCAAGAGGTAAGTAAATGTTGAGGTGGCGTGATAGACGGTGGAGTTGTGAATGTTAGACGACTTACTTCCAATAAAAAATATATAAAAAAAAGGTTTAGTTTTCAGCTGTGTTCATATATAACAACCGGAGATACAGTTTAGTAAGTTCAACCTCCTAAGCGGACCCAATGAATCTACGCAGCGATGAAAAAGTGTCTGTAAGGAGAATCTGTTCCAACAAGCTCGTTCCCTTCCCTCCCTCCCTGCACACGTACTGATGGCATTATAGGAACACCATTAATTACCTAATTCATAGAGGTAAGGGAAGGAGTCCTACATACATCCTACATACTGCTTACTATATACATTAACGACTTGATTATAATGATCAATGAAAATAGTGTGACGTATGTGTTTTGATCATACAGAGCGAAATATAGATATAGATAGATAGATAGATAGTTCGATAGATAGATAGATAGATAGATAGATAGATAGGTAGAGAGAGAGAGAGAGAGAGAGAGAGAGAGAGAGAGAGAGAGAGAGAGAGAGAGAGAGAGAGAGAGAGAGAGAGAGAGAGAGAGAGAGAGAGAGAGAGAGAGAGAGAGAGAGAGAGAGAGAGAGAGAGAGAGAGAGAGAGAGAGAGAGAGAGAGAGAGAGAGAGAGAGATAGTGAGAAAGCAAAGAAACACACGGGCAAGACGAAAATGGTGGTTTGTGCAAGAGATTATGAGCATCTTTCACCTGACCGCAGAATAAGTGTGCTTGTCCGCCGCCCTGACGTCACACCGCCTTACACAACCGCAGCGGGCGAAGGAGGCGGCGAGGGCGTCACTAGAGGGAGGGAAGAAGGGAGGGTGTCAACAGTTCACGATAATATGAAAGGGATAAAATGAAGTTCCGGTAAAACTACACCACATGACATTGCTTCAGGCAAAACGAGTACAGACGATGAAAAATTATATATACAGTGAAAAGGTCAAGAAGGAAGAGAATGACCATGAGATGTACAGTAAGGATACATGAAAGTCAATGGACTAAAGCACATGGGAGAAGAGGAAATTGGTGAAGAAAGCACGGAAGTTGGACAAATTCACTTCTCATATATATATATATATATATATATATATATATATATATATATATATATATATATATATAGAGAGAGAGAGAGAGAGAGAGAGAGAGAGAGAGAGAGAGAGAGAGAAAAAATAAATAGATAGATAAATATATATATATATACATATATATATATATATATATATATATATATATATATATATATATATGAATAGATAGATAGACAGATATATAAATAGATAGATAAATTCAGACAGATGAATAGACAACGTCGAATCAGACCTTGCACGAGAGGTTGGATTTTAAGTGTAATCACTCATGACGCTGGAAAATTAGCACAAGGAAACAGCATCCACACAACACGCCACGACACAACTCAATCACCATGCACAGCCTTCCTGTGCACAAGCTGCCTGGCCGCGCGGCGTTAATTGGTCAGGCTGGGCTTCTCTTTGCACATCCTCACTTACAATAATATCTAGCAGGTGTTTGGTGCTTAGGTGTGGCGCTGCTGATCGTGTGCAGAGCGAACCGAGAGCATGCACGCACTCACGCACGCACATGCGTGCATGCATGCATGCGTTCGCGCACGCGCGCACATATGTGTGTGTGTGTGTGTGTGTGTGTGTGTGTGTGTGTTTGTGTGTGAGTGTGTGTGAGTGTGTGTGTGTGTGTGTGTGTATGTATGTGTGTGTGTGTGTGTGTGTGTGTGTGTGTGTGTGTGTGTGTGTGTGTGTGTGTGTGTGTGTGTGTGTGTGTGTGTGTGTGTGTGTGTGTGTGTGTGTGTGTGTGTGTGCGTGTGTGTATGTGTGTGTGTGTGTGTTTGTAAAATAGCAGTAGTAGTAGTAATACTATTACTATAATATTTACGCAGTAAAATGAAACCATATATTTATATAAAACATGACTTTCCTCCTCATTTTCTCGAAAGCTATTAGAGATATTGGAAATATCATTGCAGCATCTGATAGACCTAATTAAACTGTACCACTGTAATTATGAATATTTGTTCTATGACTAATAATTACGCAGTAAAATAAAACCATATATTTATATAAAAACATGACTTTCCTCCTCATTTTCTCGAAAGCTATTAGAGATATTGGAAATATCATTGCAGCATCTGATAGACCTAATTAAACTGTACCACTGTAATTATGAATATTTGTTCTATGACTAATAATTACGCAGTAAAATGAAACCGTATATTTATATAAAAACATGACTTTCCTCCTAATTTTATCGACAGCTATTAGATATTGAAAATATCATTGCAGAATCTGATGGACCTAATTAAACTGTACAACTGATATTATGAATATTTGTTATATGACTCATAATTACGCAGTAAAATAAAGCCATATATTTATATAAAAACATGATTTCCTCCTCATTTTCTCGAAAGCTATTAAAGATATTGGAAATATCATTGCAGCATCTGATAGACCAAATTAAACTGTACAACTGTAATTATGAATATTTGTTCTATGACTCATAATTACGCAATAAATTAAGCTTTATATTTATATAAAAACATGATTTTCCTCCTCCTTTTCTCGAAAGCTATTAGAGATATTGGAAATATAATTGCAGAATCTGATAGACCTAATTAAACTGTACAACTGTATTTATTAATATTTGTT
>JAPQNM010000018.1:3788631-3833631 GCA_029783475.1 Metacarcinus magister
ATTATGCAGTAAAATAAAACTTTATATTTATATAAAAACATGATTTTCCTCCTCCTTTTCTCGAAAGCTATTAGAGATATTGGAAATATAATTGCAGAATCTGATAGACCTAATTAAACTGTACAACTGTATTTATTAATATTTGTTCTATGACACATAATTACGCAGTAAAATAAAACTTTATATTTATATAAAAACATGACTTTCCTCCTCATTTTCTCGAAAGCTATTAGAGATATTGGAAATATCATTGCAGCATCTGATGGACCTAATTAAAGTGTACAACTGATATTATGAATATTTGTTCTATGACTAATAATTACGCAGTAAAATAAAACTATATATTTATATAAAAATATGACTTTCCTCCTCATTTTCTCGAAAGCTATTAAAGATATTGGAAATATCACTACAGCATCTGATGGACCTAATTAAACTGTACAACTGATATTATGAATATTTGTTTTATGACTAATAATTACGCAGTAAAATAAAACTTTATATTTATATAAAAACATAACTTTCCTCCTCATTTTCTCAAAAGCTATTAGAGATATTGGAAATATCATTGAAGCATCTGATAGACCTAATAAAACTGTACCACTGTCATTATGAATATTAGTACTATGACTCATAATTACGCAGTAAAATAAAACTTTATATTTATTGAAAAACATGACTTTCCTCCTCATTTTCTCGAAAGCTATTAGAGATATTGGAAATATCATTGCAGCATCTGATAGACCTAATAAAACGGTACAACTGTCATTATGAATATTAGTTCTATGACTCATATATACACAGTGAAATAAAACTTTATATATATATAAAAACATGAATTTCCTCCACATTTTCTCGAAAGCTATTAGAGATATTGGAAATATCATTGCAGCACCTGATAGACGTAATTAAACTGTACAACTGTAATAATGAATAGTTCTATAACTCATAATTACGCAGTAAAATAAAACTTTATATTTATATAAAAACTTGACTTTCCTCCTCATTTTCTCGAAAGCTATTAGAGATAGTGGAAATATCATTGCAGCATCTGATGGACCTAATTAAACTGTACAACTGGTAATATGAATATTTCTTCTATGACTCATAATTACGCAGTAAAATAAAACTATATATTTATATAAAAACATGACTTTCCTCCTAATTTTCTCGAAAGCTATTAGAGATATTGGAAATATAATTGCAGCATCTGATAGACCTAATAAAACTGTACGACTGTCATTATAAATATTATTACTATGACTCATAATTACGCAGTAAAATAAAACTTTATATTTATTGAAAAACATGACCTTTCTCCTCATTTTCTCGAAAGCTATTAAACATATTGGAAATATCATTGCAGCATTGATGTACCTAATTAAACTGTACAACTGATATTATGAATATTTGTTCTATGACTAATAATTACGTAGTAAAATAATACTTTATATATATATAAAAACATGACTTTCCTCCTCATTTTCTCGAAAGCTTTTAGAGATATTGAAAATATCATTGCAGCATCTGATAGACCTAATAAAACTGTACAACTGTCATTATGAATATAAGTTCTATGACTCATAATTACGCAGTAAAATAAAACTTTATATTTATATAAAAACATGACTTTCCTCCTCATTTTCTCGAAAGCTATTAGAGATATTGGAAATATCATTACAGCATCTGATAAACCTAATAAAACTGTACAACTGTCATTATGAATATTAGTTCTATGACTCATAATTATGCAGTAAAATAAAACTTTATATATATATAAAAACATGATTTCCTCCTCATTTTCTCGAAAGCTATTAGAGATATTGGAAATATCATTGCAGCATCTGATAGACCTAATAAAACTGTACAACTGATATTATGAATATTTGTTCTATGACTCATAATTACGCAGTAAAATAAAACTTTATATTTATATAAAAACATGAATTTCCTCCTCATTTTCTCGAAAGCTATTAGAGATATTGGAAATATCATTGCTGCATTTGATGGACCTAATTAAACTGTACAAATGATATTATCAATATCAGTTCTATGACTCATAATTACGCAGTAAAATAAAACTATATATTTATATAAAAACATGACTTTCCTCCTCATTTTCTCGAAAGCTATTAGAGATATTGGAAATATCATTGCAGCATCTGATGGACCTAATTAAACTGTACAACTGATATTATGAATATGTGTTGTATGACTAATAATTACGCAGTAAAATAAAACTTTATATTTATATAAAAACATGACTTTCCTCCTCATTTTCTCAAAAGCTATTAGAGAAATTGGAAATATCATTGTAGCATCTGATAGACCTAATAAAACTGTGCAATTGTCATTATGAATATTAGTACTATGACTAATAATTACGCAGTAAAATAAAACTTTATATTTATATAAAAACATGACTTTCCTCCTCATTTTCTCGAAAGCTATTTGAGATATTGGAAATATCATTGCAACATCTGATAGACCTAATAAAACTGTACAACTGTCATTATGAATATTAGTTCTATGACTCATGATTACGCAGTAAAATAAAACTTTATATTTATATAAAAACATGATTTCCTCCTCATATTCTCGAAATTTATTAGAGATATTGTTTATATCATTGCAGCATCTGATAGACCTAATTAAACTGTACAACTGTAATTATGAATATTTGTTCTATGACTCATAATTCCGCAGTAAAATAAAACTTTATATTTATATAGAAACATGACTTTCCTCCTAATTTTCTCAAAAGCTATTAGAGATATTGGAAATATCATTGCAGCATCTGATGGACCTAATTAAACTGTACAACTGATATTATGAATATTTGTTCTATGACTCATAATTACGCAGTAAAATAAAACTATATATTTATATAAAAACATGACTTTCCTCCTCATTTTCTCGAAAGCTATTAGAGATATTTGAAATATCATTGCAGCATCTGATGGACCTAATTAAACTGTACAACTGATATTATAAATATTTGTTCTATGACTCATAATTACGCAGTAAAATAAAACAATATATTTATATAAAAACATGACTTTCCTCCTCATTTTCTCGAAAGCTATTAAAGATATTGGAAATATCATTACAGCATCTGATGGACCTAATTAAACTGTACAACTGATATTATGAATATTTGTTGTATAACTAATAATTACGCAGTAAAATAAAACTTTATTTTTATATAAAAACATGACTTTCCTCCTCATTTTCTCAAAAGCTATTAGAGATATTGGAAATATCATTGAAGCATCTAATAATCATAATAAAACTGTACAACTGTCATTATGAATATTAGTACTATGACTCATAATTACGCAGTAAAATAAAACTTTATATTTATTGAAAAACATGACTTTCCTCCTCATTTTCTCGAAAGTCTATTAGAGATATTGGAAATATCATTGCAGCATCTGATAGACCTAATAAAACTGTACAACTGTCATTATGAATATTAGTTCTATGACTCATAATTACGCAGTAAATTAATGCTTTATATTTATATAAAAACATGATTTCCACCTCATTTTCTCAAAAGCTATTAGAGATATTGGAAATATCATTGATGCATCTGATGGACCTAATTAAACTGTACAACTGTATTTATGAATATTTGTTGTATGACTCATAATTACGCAGTAAAATAAAACTTTATATTTATATAAAAACATGACTTTCCTCCTCATTTTCTCGAAAGCTATTAGAGATATTGGAAAAATCATTGTAGCATTTGATAAACCTAATAAAACTGTAAAACTGTCATTATGAATATTAGTTCTATGACTCATAATTATGCAGTAAAATAAAACTTTATATTTATATAAAAACATGATTTCCTACTCATTTTCTCGAAAGCTATTAGAGATGTTAGAAATATCATTGTAGCATCTGATAGACCTAATAAAACTGTATAACTGTAATTATGAATATTTGTTCTATGACTCATATTTACACAGTAAAATAAAACTTTATATTTATATAAAAACATGACTTTCCTCCTCATTTTCTCGAAAACTATTAGAGATATTGGAAATATCATTGCTGCATCTGATGGACCTAATTAAACTGTACAAATGATATTATGAATATTAGTTCTATGACTCATAATTACGCAGTAAAATAAAACTATATATTTATATAAAAAGATGACTTTCCTCCTCATTTTCTCTAAAGCTATTAAAGATATTGGAAATATCATTGCAGCATCTTATGGACCTAATTGAACTGTACAATTGATACTATGAACATTTGTTGTATGACTAATAATTACGCAGTAAAATAAATCTTTATATTTATATAAAAACATGACTTTCCTCCTCATTTTCTCAAAAGCTATTAGAGAAATTGGAAATATCATTGCAGCATCTGATAGACCTAATAAAACTGTGCAACTGTCATTATGAATATTAGTACTATGACTCATAATTACGCAGTAAAATAAAGCTTTATATTTATATAAAAACATAACTTTCCTCCTCATTTTCTCGAAAGCTATTAGAGATATTGGAAATATAATTGCATAGTCTGATAGACCTAATAAAAGTGTACAACTGTCATTATGAATATTAGTTCTATGACTCATAATTACGCAGTAAAATAAAACTTTATATTTATATAAAAACATGATTTCCTCCTCATATTCTCGAAAGTTATTAGAGATATTGGAAATATCATTGCAGCATCTGATAGACCTAATTAAACTGTACAACTGTAATTATGAATATTTGTTCTATGACTCATAATTACGCAGTAAAATAAAACTTTATATTTATATAAAAACTTGACTTTCCTCCTCATTTTCTCGAAAGCTATTAGAGATAGTGGAAATATCATTGCAGCATCTGATGGACCTAATTAAACTGTACAACTGGTAATATGAATATTTCTTCTATGACTCATAATTACGCAGTAAAATAAAACTATATATTTATATAAAAACATGACTTTCCTCCTCATTTTCTCGAAAGCTATTAGAGATATTGGAAATATCATTGCAGCATCTGATAGACCTAATAAAACTGTACGACTGTCATTATAAATATTATTACTATGACTCATAATTACGCAGTAAAATAAAACTTTATATTTATTGAAAAACATGACCTTTCTCCTCATTTTCTCGAAAGCTATTAAACATATTGGAAATATCATTGCAGCATTGATGTACCTAATTAAACTGTACAACTGATATTATGAATATTTGTTCTATGACTAATAATTACGTAGTAAAATAATACTTTATATATATATAAAAACATGACTTTCCTCCTCATTTTCTCGAAAGCTTTTAGAGATATTGAAAATATCATTGCAGCATCTGATAGACCTAATAAAACTGTACAACTGTCATTATGAATATTAGTTCTATGACTCATAATTACGCAGTAAAATAAAACTTTATATTTATATAAAAACATGACTTTCCTCCTCATTTTCTCGAAAGCTATTAGAGATATTGGAAATATCATTACAGCATCTGATAGACCTAATAAAACTGTACAACTGTCATTATGAATATTAGTTCTATGACTCATAATTACGCAGTAAAATAAAACTTTATATTTATATAAAAACATGACTTTCCTCCTCATTTTCTCGAAAGCTATTAGAGATATTGGAAATATCATTGCAGCATCTGATAGACCTAATAAAACTGTACAACTGATATTATGAATATTTGTTCTATGACTCATAATTACGCAGTAAAATAAAACTTTATATTTATATAAAAACATGAATTTCCTCCTCATTTTCTCGAAAGCTATTAGAGATATTGGAAATATCATTGCTGCATTTGATGGACCTAATTAAACTGTACAAATGATATTATCAATATCAGTTCTATGACTCATAATTACGCAGTAAAATAAAACTATATATTTATATAAAAACATGACTTTCCTCCTCATTTTCTCGAAAGCTATTAGAGATATTGGAAATATCATTGCAGCATCTGATGGACCTAATTAAACTGTACAACTGATATTATGAATATGTGTTGTATGACTAATAATTACGCAGTAAAATAAAACTTTATATTTATATAAAAACATGACTTTCCTCCTCATTTTCTCGAAAAGCTATTAGAGATATTGGAAATATCATTGTAGCATCTGATAGACCTAATAAAACTGTGCAACTGTCATTATGAATATTAGTACTATGACTCATAATTACGCAGTAAAATAAAATTTATTTTTATATAAAAACATGACTTTCCTCCTCATTTTCTCGAAAGCTATTTGAGATATTGTAAATATCATTGCAGCATCTGATAGACCTAATAAAACTGTACAACTGTCATTATGAATATTAGTTCTATGACTCATAATTACGCAGTAAAATAAAACTTTATATTTATATAAAAACATGATTTCCTCCTCATATTCTCGAAAGTTATTAGAGATATTGGAAATATCATTGCAGCATCTGATAGACCTAATTAAACTGTACAACTGTAATTATGAATATTTGTTCTATGACTCATAATTCCGCAGTAAAATAAAACTTTATATTTATATAAAAACATGACTTTCCTCCTCACTTTTCTCAAAAGCTATTAGAGATATTGGAAATATCATTGCAGCATCTGATGGACCTAATTAAAACTGTACAACTGATATTATGAATATTTGTTCTATGACTCATAATTACGCAGTAAAATAAAACTATATATTTATATAAAAACATGACTTTCCTCCTCATTTTCTCGAAAGCTATTAAGATATTGGAAATATCATTGCAGCATCTGATGGACCTAATTAAACTGTACAACTGATATTATGAATATTTGTTGTATGACTAATAATTACGCAGTAAAATAAAATTTTATATTTATATAAAAACATGACTTTCCTCCTCATTTTCTCAAAAGCTATTAGAGATATTGGAAATATCATTGTAGCATCTGATAGACATAATAAAACTGTACAACTGTCATTATGAATATTAGTACTATGACTCATAATTACGCAGTAAAATAAAACTTTATTTATATGAAAAACATGACTTTCCTCCTCATTTTCTCGAAAGCTATTAGAGATATTGGAAATATCATTGCAGCATCTGATAGACCTAATAAAACTGTACAACTGTCATTATGAATATTAGTTCTATGACTCATAATTACGCAGTAAAATTAAATACTTTATATTTATATAAAAACATGACTTTCCTCCTCATTTTCTCGAAAAGCTATTAGAGATATTGGAAATATCATTGCAGCATCTGATGGACCTAATTTAACTGTACAACTGATATTATGAATATTTGTTGTATGACTCATAATTACGCAGTAAAATAAAACTTTATATTTATATAAAAACATGACTTTCCTCCTCATTTTCTCGAAAGCTATTAGAGATATTGGAAATATCATTGTAGCATCTGATAGACCTAATAAAACTGTACAACTGTCATTATGAATATTAGTTCTATGACTCATAATTATGCAGTAAAATAAAACTTTATATTTATATAAAAACATGATTTCCTCCTCATTTTCTCGAAAAGCTATTAGAGATATTGGAAATATCATTGTAGCATCTGATAGACCTAATAAACTGTACAACTGTATTATGAATATTTGTTCTATGACTCATATTTACGCAGTAAAATAAAACTTTATATTTATATAAAAACATGACTTTCCTCCTCATTTTCTCGAAATCTATTAAAGATATTGGAAATATCATTGCAGCATCTGATGGACCTAATTAAACTGTACAACTGATATTATGAATATTAGTTCTATGACTCATAATTACGCAGTAAAATAAAACTATATATATATATATATATATAGAAAAACATGACTTTCCTCCTCATTTTCTCGAAAGCTATTAGAGATATTGGAAATATCATTGCAGCATCTGATGGACCTAATTAAACTGTACAACTGATATTATGAATATTTGTTCTATGACTAATAATTACGCAGTAAAATAATACTTTATATTTATATAAAAACATGACTTTCCTCCTCATTTTCTCGAAAGCTATTAGAGATATTGAAATATCATTGCAGCATCTGATAGACCTAATAAAACTGTACAACTGTCATTATGAATATAAGTTCTATGACTCATAATTACGCAGTAAAATAAAAGCTTTATATATATAAAAACATGATTTCCTCCTCATTTTCTCGAAAGCTATTAGAGATATTGGAAATATCATTGCAGCATCTGATAGACCTAATAAAACTGTACAACTGTCATTATGAATATTAGTTCTATGACTCATAATTACGCAGTAAAATAAAACTATATATTTATATAAAAACATGACTTTCCTCCTCATTTTCTCGAAAGCTATTAGAGATATTGGAAATATCATTGCAGCATCTGATAGACCTAATTAAACTGTACAACTGATATTATGAATATTTGTTGTATGACTAATAATTACGCAGTAAAATAAAACTTTATATTTATATAAAAACATGACTTTCCTCCTCATTTTCTCAAAAGCTATTAGAGAAATTGGAAATATCATTGTAGCATCTGATAGACCTAATAAAACTGTGCAATTGTCATTATGAATATTAGTACTATGACTAATAATTACGCAGTAAAATAAAACTTTATATTTATATAAAAACATGACTTTCCTCCTCATTTTCTCAAAAGCTATTAGAGATATTGGAAATATCATTGCAGCATCTGATGGACCTAATTAAACTGTACAACTGATATTATGAATATTTGTTCTATGACTCATAATTACGCAGTAAAATAAAACTATATATTTATATAAAAACATGACTTTCCTCCTCATTTTCTCGAAAGCTATTAGAGATATTGGAAATATCATTGCAGCATCTGATGGACCTAATTAAACTGTACAACTGATATTATGAATATTTGTTCTATGACTCATAATTACGCAGTAAAATAAAACAATATATTTATATAAAAACATGACTTTCCTCCTCATTTTCTCGAAAGCTATTAAAGATATTGGAAATATCATTACAGCATCTGATGGACCTAATTAAACTGTACAACTGATATTATGAATATTTGTTTTATGACTAATAATTACGCAGTAAAATAAAACAATATATTTATATAAAAACATGACTTTCCTCCTCATTTTCTCAAAAGCTATTAGAGATATTGGAAATATCATTGAAGCATCTAATAATCATAATAAAACTGTACAACTGTCATTATGAATATTAGTACTATGACTCATAATTACGCAGTAAAATAAAACTTTATATTTATTGAAAAACATGACTTTCCTCCTCATTTTCTCGAAAGTCTATTAGAGATATTGGAAATATCATTGCAGCATCTGATAGACCTAATAAAACTGTACAACTGTCATTATGAATATTAGTTCTATGACTCATAATTACGCAGTAAATTAATGCTTTATATTTATATAAAAACATGATTTCCACCTCATTTTCTCAAAAGCTATTAGAGATATTGGAAATATCATTGATGCATCTGATGGACCTAATTAAACTATACAACTGTATTTATGAATATTTGTTGTATGACTCATAATTACGCAGTAAAATAAAACTTTATATTTATATAAAAACATGACTTTCCTCCTCATTTTCTCGAAAGCTATTAGAGATATTAGAAAAATCATTGTAGCATTTGATAAACCTAATAAAACTGTACAACTGTCATTATGAATATTAGTTCTATGACTCATAATTATGCAGTAAAATAAAACTTTATATTTATATAAAAACATGATTTCCTACTCATTTTCTCGAAAGCTATTAGAGATGTTAGAAATATCATTGTAACATCTGATAGACCTAATAAAACTGTATAACTGTAATTATGAATATTTGTTCTATGACTCATATTTACACAGTAAAATAAAACTTTATATTTATATAAAAACATGACTTTCCTCTTCATTTTCTCGAAAACTATTAGAGATATTGGAAATATCATTGCTGCATCTGATGGAGCTAATTAAACTGTACAAATGATATTATGAATATTAGTTCTATGACTCATAATTACGCAGTAAAATAAAACTATATATTTATATAAAAAGATGACTTTCCTCCTCATTTTCTCTAAAGCTATTAGAGATATTGGAAATATCATTGCAGCATCTTATGGACCTAATTAAACTGTACAATTGATATTATGAACATTTGTTGTATGACTAATAATTACGCAGTAAAATAAATCTTTATATTTATATAAAAACATGACTTTCCTCCTCATTTTCTCAAAAGCTATTAGAGAAATTGGAAATATCATTGCAGCATCTGATAGACCTAATAAAACTGTGCAACTGTCATTATGAATATTAGTACTATGACTCATAATTACGCAGTAAAATAAAGCTTTATATTTATATAAAAACATAACTTTCCTCCTCATTTTCTCGAAAGCTATTAGAGATATTGGAAATATAATTGCATAGTCTGATAGACCTAATAAAACTGTACAACTGACATTATGAATATTCGTTCTATGACTCATAATTACGCAGTAAAATAAAACTTTATATTTATATAAAAACATGATTTCCTCCTCATATTCTCGAAAGTTATTAGAGATATTGGAAATATCATTGCAGCATCTGATAGACCTAATTAAACTGTACAACTGTAATTATGAATATTTGTTCTATGACTCATAATTACGCAGTAAAATAAAACTTTATATTTATATAAAAACATGACTTTCCTCCTCATTTTCTCAAAAGCTATTAGAGATATTGGAAATATCATTGCAGCATCTGATGGACCTAATTAAACTGTACAACTGATATTATGAATATTTGTTCTATGACTCATAATTACGCAGTAAAATAAAACTATATATTTATATAAAAACATGACTTTCCTCCTCATTTTCTCGAAAGCTATTAGAGATATTTGAAATATCATTGCATTATCTGATGGACCTAATTAAACTGTACAACTGATATTATGAATATTTGTTGTATGACTAATAATTTCGCAGTAAAATAAAACTTTATATTTATATAAAAACATGACTTTCCTCCTCATTTTCTCGAAAGCTATTAGAGATATTGGAAATATCATTGCAGCATCTGATAGACCAAATAAAACTGTACAACTGTCATTATGAATATTAGTTCTATGACTCATAATTATGCAGTAAAATAAAACTTTATATTTATATAAAAACATGATTTCCTCCTCATATTCTCGAAACCTATTAAAGATATTGGAAATATCATTGCAGCATCTGATAGACCTAATTAAACTGTACAACTGTAATTATGAATATTTGTTCTATGATTCATACTTACGCAGTAAATTAAAACTATATATCTATTTAAAAACATGACTTTCCTCCTCATTTTCTCGAAAGCTATTAGAGATATTTGAAATATCATTGCAGCATCTGATGGACCTATTTAAACTGTACAACTGTAATTATGAATATTTGTTCTATGACTCATAATTACGCAGTAAAATAAAACTTTATATTTATATAAAAACATGACTTTCCTCTGTTGCATTGGGTGCTTGAGAGTGTTTGTAGCTAGTTGGTCCACTGGAGAATGAGAAAACTCAGATCCAGTTAAGGTTATTTTATTCACATAAAACTTGAACAGTTAAACAAAATAAATATTTTAAAATCTAACATGAACAATTGTATATGCGCACTGTCTGAGGACAGTGCGCGCTAAGTTGATAGGTGTGCGCTGGTCAGCAGCGCAACAAAATATATAATAATATAATAAAAGAAAAACATAAATAAAGATATATATAGAGTACAATGAATATTGAAAAATATAATAAAAAATAAAGTTATAATAGTATGTGGTGGAGCAACACATTCTCACCAGAGCTGCTAACCGCACGTTCTCTATGGTGTGTTGGGGAGACTGCTACAATACTCCCCCCCTAGTGACGAGGAAGGGAGGAATGATGTCATCCTGTGGATGCTTGTTCGCCTGGGAAGAGTTCTCGCGTTGGGCGGAGGCTGGTGATTGACCGTTCGACTGCGGATGGTAGCTGGGAGTCCTGTAGCGGCGGTTGCCGAGAGGATGTAGCGATAACCGGCAGTGTGGCAGAGGGGCCGACGAGGTCAAGTGCCGAATCACCATGGAGGCTTGACAGTCGGTGCAGGTGTCGGTCCAGGTGAAGTCCCCCCAGATGTGCCGTGAAGCTCAGATGCCAGGGTGAGGGGTCGTGAAGCTGACGAAAAGAGACGATTTGCGTCTGTAGTTTCATCAGCATAGAGCGACCATGATGCCTGGGAGTGTAAGAAGACGACACGGCAGTGGAGGAGGGCGTCTGCTGGAGCGTTGTCTGCACCGTACTGTACTATCCACGGGCGAGTAGAGTAATCCACAGGGCGATGAGTAATCCACAGGGTGATGAATAATCCACAGGGCGGTGAGTGGCGATGGTGAAGATCACTTTAACGCCGCGAGGCGGGGGGTAGGGGTTGAACATGATGACGCGAGAAGGCGTCAGAGGGTGTAGAGTGTGCGTGAGGCGGCTGAAGACGTAATAGGGCGTCTGAGGGGGGAGGGCATAAGGCCGTGCCGATGACGCAGTGAGGGCGTTTGAGGGGGTAGAGGCCGCGCATGCGTGCGCATTAGGCCGCTGAAGACGCAATGAAGGCGTCTGAGGGGCACAGAAGGTGCCAGGGTGGGTGGGAGGGGGACCCTTACAAGTGACAGCTACACAAGTGTGTAGAATATTCCCGTCCGTCGGCTCATTCTCACGAACCCCATAATGGAGGTGAGACTTTTTGCCTTGGGAGTGTGAAAGCGAATGAATCTGTAAGACCCAGGCCTTCACACTAGGAACATGTGCTCTTTGTTCAGCACAGGCAGTATGTCACTGTTTGACCATAGCTCACTCTTGGGTCACCAATTGTAGTTTTGGGAGCTTGTGAGTGTTTGTAGCTAGTTGGTCCACTGGAGGATGAGAAAACTCAGATCCAGTTAAGGTTATTTTATTCACATAAAACTTGAACAGTTAAACAAAATAAATATTTTAAAATCTAACATGAACAATTGTATATGCGCACTGTCTGAGGACAGTGCGCGCTAAGTTGATAGGTGTGCGCTGGTCAGCAGCGCAACAAAATATATAATAATATAATAAAAGAAAAACATAAATAAAGATATATATAGAGTACAATGAATATTGAAAAATATAATAAAAAATAAAGTTATAATAGTATGTGGTGGAGCAACACATTCTCACCAGAGCTGCTAACCGCACGTTCTCTATGGTGTGTTGGGGAGACTGCTACACCTCCTCATTTTCTCAAAAGCTATTAGAGATATTGGAAATATAATTGCTGCATCTGATGGACCTAATTAAACTGTACAACTGATATTATGAATATTTGTTCTATGAATCATAATTACGCAGTAAAATAAAACTATATATTTATATAAAAACATGAATTTCCTCCTCATTTTCTCGAAAGCTATTAGAGATATTGGAAATATCATTGCAGCATCTGATGGACCTAATTAAACTGTACAACTGATATTATGAATATTTGTTGTATGACTAATAATTACGCAGTAAAATAAAACTTTATATTTATATAAAAACATGAATTTCATCCT
The DNA here is from genome assembly GCA_029783475.1 of Metacarcinus magister. Taxonomy (NCBI): domain Eukaryota; kingdom Metazoa; phylum Arthropoda; class Malacostraca; order Decapoda; family Cancridae; genus Metacarcinus; species Metacarcinus magister. The sequence continues at coordinate 3,802,213 of JAPQNM010000018.1, forward strand.
CATTTTCTCGAAAGCTATTAGAGATATTGGAAATATCATTGGAGCATCTGATAGACCTAATAAAACTGTACAACTGTCATTATGAATATTAGTTCTATGACTCATAATTACATAGTAAAATAAAACTTTATATTTATATAAAAACATGATTTCCTCATCATATTCTCGAAATTTATTAGAGATATTGGAAATATCATTGCAGCATCTGATAGACCTAATTAAACTGTACAACTGTAATTATGAATATTTGGTCTATGACTCATAATTACGCAGTAAAATAAAACTTTATATTTATATAAAAACATGAATTTCCTCCTCATTTTCTCGAAAGCTATTAAAGATATTGGAAATATCATTGCAGCATCTGATAGACCTAATAAAACTGTACCACTGTCATTATGAATATTAGTACTATGACTCATAATTACGCAGTAAAATAAAACTTTATATTTATATAAAAACATGACTTTCCTCCTCATTTTCTCGAAAGCTATTAGAGATATTGGAAATATCATTGCAGCATCTGATAGACCTAATAAAACTGTACAACTGTCATTATGAATATTAGTTCTATGACTCATAATTACGCAGTAAAATAAAACTTTATATATATATATAAAAACATGATTTCCTCCTTATATTCTCGAAAGCTATCAGAGATATTGGAAATATCATTGCAGCATCTGATAGACCTAATTAAACTGTACAACTGTAATTATGAATATTTGTTCTATGACTCATAATTACGCAGTAAAATAAAACTTTATATTTATATAAAAACATGACTTTCCTCCTCATTTTCTCGAAAGCTATTAAAGATATCGAAAATATCATTGCAGCATCTGATGGACCTAATTAAACTGTACAACTGATATTATGAATATTTGTTCTATGACTCATAATTACGCAGTAAAATAAAACTATATATTTATATAAAAACATGACTTTCCTCCTCATTTTCTCGAAAGCTATTAGAGATATTTGAAATATCATTGCAACATCTGATGGCCCTAGTTAAACTGTACAACTGATATTATGAATATTTGTTGTATGACTAATAATTACGCTGTAAAATAAAACTTTATATTTATATAAAAACATGACTTTCCTCCTCATTTTCTCGAAAGCTATTAGAGATATTGGAAATATCATTGCAGCATTTGATGGACCTAATTAAACTGTACAACTGATATTATGAATATTTGTTGTATGACTAATAATTACGCAGTAAAATAAAACTTTATATTTATATAAAAACATGACTTTCCTCCTCATTTTCTCGAAAGCTGTTAGAGATATTGGAAATATCATTGCAGCATCTGATAGACCTAATAAAACTGTACAACTGTCATTATGAATATTAGTTCTATGACTCATAATTACGCAGTAAAATAAAACTTTATATTTATATAAAAACATGATTTCCTCCTCATATTCTCGAAAGCTATTAGAGATATTGGAAATATCATTGCAGCATCTGATAGACCTAATTAAACTGTACAACTGTAATTATGAATATTAGTTCTATGACTCATAATTACGCAGTAAAATAAAACTTTATATTTATATAAAAACATGAATTTCCTCCTCATTTTTTCGAAAGCTATTAGAGATATCGGAAATATCATTGCAGCATCTGATGGACCTAATTAAACTGTACAACTAATATTATGAATATTTGTTCTATGACTCATAATTACGCAGTAAAATAAAACTATATATTTATATAAAAACATGAATTTCCTCCTCCTTTTCTCGAAAGCTATTAGAGATATTGGAAATATCATTGCAGCATCTGATGGACCTAATTACACTGTACAACTGATATTATGAATATTTGTTGTATGACTAATAATTACGCAGTAAAATAAATCTTTATATTTATATAAAAACATGACTTTCCTCCTCATTTTCTCGAAAGCTATTAGAGATATTGGAAATATCATTGGAGCATCTGATAAACCTAATGAAACTGTACAACTGTCATTATGAATATTAGTTCTATGACTCATAATTACGCAGTAAAATAAAACTTTATATTTATATAAAAACATGATTTCCTCCTCATATTCTCGAAAGTTATTAGAGATATTGGAAATATCATTGCAGCATCTGATAGACCTAATTAAACTGTATAACTGTAATTATGAATATTTGTTCTATGACTCATAATTACGCAGTAAAATAAAACTTTATATTTATATAAAAACATGACTTTCCTCATTTTCTCAAAAGCTATTAGAGATATTGGAAATATCATTGCAGCATCTGATGGACCTAATTAAACTGTACAACTGATATTATGAATATTTGTTCTATGACTCATAATTACGCAGTAAAATAAAACTATATATTTATATAAAAACATGACTTTCCTCCTCATTTTCTCGAAAGCTATTAGAGATATTGGAAATATCATTGCATTATCTGATGGACCTAATTAAACTGTACAACTGATATTATGAATATTTGTTGTATGACTAATAGTTTCGCAGTAAAATAAAACTTTATATTTATATAAAAACATGACTTTCCTCCTCATTTTCTCGAAAGCTATTAGAGATATTGGAAATATCATTGCAGCATCTGAATGACCTAATTAAACTGTACAACTGATATTATGAATATTTGTTGTATGACTAATAATTACGCAGTAAAATAAAACTTTATATTTATATAAAAACATGACTTTCCTCCTCATTTTCTCGAAAGCTATTAGAGATATTGGAAATATCATTGCAGCATCTGATAGACCTAATAAAACTGTACAACTGTCATTATGAATATTAGTTTTATGACTCATAATTACGCAGTAAAATAAAACTTTATATTAATATAAAAACATGATTTCCTCCTCATATTCTCGAAAGCTATTAAAGATATTGGAAATATCATTGTAGCATCTGATAGACCTAATTAAACTGTACAACTGTAATTATGAATATTTGTTCTATAACTCATAATTACGCAGTAAAATAAATCTTTATATTTATATAAAAACATGACTTTCCTCCTCATTTGCTCGAAAGCTATTAGAGATATTGGAAATATCATTGCAGCATCTGATAGGCCTAATTAAACTGTACAACTGTAATTATGAATATTTGTTCTATGATTCATACTTACGCAGTAAAATAAAACTATATATCTATTTAAAAACATGACTTTCCTCCTCATTTTCTCGAAAGCTATTAGAGATATTTGAAATATCATTGCAACATCTGATGGCCCTAGTTAAACTGTACAACTGATATTATGAATATTTGTTGTATGACTAATAATTACGCTGTAAAATAAAACTTTATATTTATATAAAAACATGACTTTCCTCCTCATTTTCTCGAAAGCTATTAGAGATATTGGAAATATCATTGCAGCATTTGATGGACCTAATTAAACTGTACAACTGATATTATGAATATTTGTTGTATGACTAATAATTACGCAGTAAAATAAAACTTTATATTTATATAAAAACATGACTTTCCTCCTCATTTTCTCGAAAGCTGTTAGAGATATTGGAAATATCATTGCAGCATCTGATAGACCTAATAAAACTGTACAACTGTCATTATGAATATTAGTTCTATGACTCATAATTACGCAGTAAAATAAAACTTTATATTTATATAAAAACATGATTTCCTCCTCATATTCTCGAAAGCTATTAGAGATATTGGAAATATCATTGCAGCATCTGATAGACCTAATTAAACTGTACAACTGTAATTATGAATATTAGTTCTATGACTCATAATTACGCAGTAAAATAAAACTTTATATTTATATAAAAACATGACTTTCCTCCTCATTTTATCGAAAGCTATTAGAGATATTGGAAATATCATTGCAGCATCTGATGGACCTAATTAAACTGTACAACTAATATTATGAATATTTGTTCTATGACTCATAATTACGCAGTAAAATAAAACTATATATTTATATAAAAACATGAATTTCCTCCTCATTTTCTCGAAAGCTATTAGAGATATTGGAAATATCATTGCAGCATCTGATGGACCTAATTAAACTGTACAACTGATATTATGAATATTTGTTGTATGACTAATAATTACGCAGTAAAATAAAACTTTATATTTATATAAAAACATGAATTTCATCCTCATTTTCTCGAAAGCTATTAGAGATATTGGAAATATCATTGGAGCATCTGATAGACCTAATAAAACTGTACAACTGTCATTATGAATATTAGTTCTATGACTCATAATTACATAGTAAAATAAAACTTTATATTTATATAAAAACATGATTTCCTCATCATATTCTCGAAATTTATTAGAGATATTGGAAATATCATTGCAGCATCTGATAGACCTAATTAAACTGTACAACTGTAATTATGAATATTTGGTCTATGACTCATAATTACGCAGTAAAATAAAACTTTATATTTATATAAAAACATAAATTTCCTCCTCATTTTCTCGAAAGCTATTAAAGATATTGGAAATATCATTGCAGCATCTGATAGACCTAATAAAACTGTACCACTGTCATTATGAATATTAGTACTATGACTCATAATTACGCAGTAAAATAAAACTTTATATTTATATAAAAACATGACTTTCCTCCTCATTTTCTCGAAAGCTATTAGAGATATTGGAAATATCATTGCAGCATCTGATAGACCTAATAAAACTGTACAACTGTCATTATGAATATTAGTTCTATGACTCATAATTACGCAGTAAAATAAAACTTTATATATATATAAAAACATGATTTCCTCCTCATATTCTCGAAAGCTATTAGAGATATTGGAAATATCATTGCAGCATCTGATAGACCTAATTAAACTGTACAACTGTAATTATGAATATTAGTTCTATGACTCATAATTACGCAGTAAAATAAAACTTTATATTTATATAAAAACATGACTTTCCTCCTCATTTTTTCGAATGCTATTAGAGATATCGGAAATATCACTGCAGCATCTGATGGACCTAATTAAACTGTACAACTAATATTATGAATATTTGTTCTATGACTCATAATTACGCAGTAAAATAAAACTATATATTTATATAAAAACATGAATTTCCTCCTCCTTTTCTCGAAAGCTATTAGAGATATTGGAAATATCATTGCAGCATCTGATGGACCTAATTACACTGTACAACTGATATTATGAATATTTGTTGTATGACTAATAATTACGCAGTAAAATAAATCTTTATATTTATATAAAAACATGACTTTCCTCCTCATTTTCTCGAAAGCTATTAGAGATATTGGAAATATCATTGGAGCATCTGATAAACCTAATGAAACTGTACAACTGTCATTATGAATATTAGTTCTATGACTCATAATTACGCAGTAAAATAAAACTTTATATTTATATAAAAACATGATTTCCTCCTCATATTCTCGAAAGTTATTAGAGATATTGGAAATATCATTGCAGCATCTGATAGACCTAATTAAACTGTATAACTGTAATTATGAATATTTGTTCTATGACTCATAATTACGCAGTAAAATAAAACTTTATATTTATATAAAAACATGACTTTCCTCATTTTCTCAAAAGCTATTAGAGATATTGGAAATATCATTGCAGCATCTGATGGACCTAATTGAACTGTACAACTGATATTATGAATATTTGTTCTATGACTCATAATTACGCAGTAAAATAAAACTATATATTTATATAAAAACATGACTTTCCTCCTCATTTTCTCGAAAGCTATTAGAGATATTGGAAATATCATTGCATTATCTGATGGACCTAATTAAACTGTACAACTGATATTATGAATATTTGTTGTATGACTAATAGTTTCGCAGTAAAATAAAACTTTATATTTATATAAAAACATGACTTTCCTCCTCATTTTCTCGAAAGCTATTAGAGATATTGGAAATATCATTGCATTATCTGATGGACCTAATTAAACTGTACAACTGATATTATGAATATTTGTTGTATGACTAATAGTTTCGCAGTAAAATAAAACTTTATATTTATATAAAAACATGACTTTCCTCCTCATTTTCTCGAAAGCTATTAGAGATATTGGAAATATCATTGCAGCATCTGATGACCTATTAAAACTGTACAACTGATATTATGAATATTTGTTGTATGACTAATAATTACGCAGTAAAATAAAACTTTATATTTATATAAAAACATGACTTTCCTCCTCATTTTCTCGAAAGCTATTAGAGATATTGGAAATATCATTGCAGCATCTGATAGACCTAATAAAACTGTACAACTGTCATTATGAATATTAGTTTTATGACTCATAATTACGCAGTAAAATAAAACTTTATATTAATATAAAAACATGATTTCCTCCTCATATTCTCGAAAGCTATTAAAGATATTGGAAATATCATTGTAGCATCTGATAGACCTAATTAAACTGTACAACTGTAATTATGAATATTTGTTCTATAACTCATAATTACGCAGTAAAATAAATCTTTATATTTATATAAAAACATGACTTTCCTCCTCATTTGCTCGAAAGCTATTAGAGATATCGAAATATCATTGCAGCATCTGATAGGCCTAATTAAACTGTACAACTGTAATTATGAATATTTGTTCTATGATTCATACTTACGCAGTAAAATAAAACTATATATCTATTTAAAAACATGACTTTCCTCCTCATTTTCTCGAAAGCTATTAGAGATATTTGAAATATCATTGCAACATCTGATGGCCCTAGTTAAACTGTACAACTGATATTATGAATATTTGTTGTATGACTAATAATTACGCTGTAAAATAAAACTTTATATTTATATAAAAACATGACTTTCCTCCTCATTTTCTCGAAAGCTATTAGAGATATTGGAAATATCATTGCAGCATTTGATGGACCTAATTAAACTGTACAACTGATATTATGAATATTTGTTGTATGACTAATAATTACGCAGTAAAATAAAACTTTATATTTATATAAAAACATGACTTTCCTCCTCATTTTCTCGAAAGCTGTTAGAGATATTGGAAATATCATTGCAGCATCTGATAGACCTAATAAAACTGTACAACTGTCATTATGAATATTAGTTCTATGACTCATAATTACGCAGTAAAATAAAACTTTATATTTATATAAAAACATGATTTCCTCCTCATATTCTCGAAAGCTATTAGAGATATTGGAAATATCATTGCAGCATCTGATAGACCTAATTAAACTGTACAACTGTAATTATGAATATTAGTTCTATGACTCATAATTACGCAGTAAAATAAAACTTTATATTTATATAAAAACATGACTTTCCTCCTCATTTTTTCGAAAGCTATTAGAGATATCGGAAATATCATTGCAGCATCTGATGGACCTAATTAAACTGTACAACTAATATTATGAATATTTGTTCTATGACTCATAATTACGCAGTAAAATAAAACTATATATTTATATAAAAACATGACTTTCCTCCTCATTTTCTCGAAAGCTATTAGAGATATTGGAAATATCATTGCAGCATCTGATGGACCTAATTACACTGTACAACTGATATTATGAATATTTGTTGTATGACTAATAATTACGCAGTAAAATAAATCTTTATATTTATATAAAAACATGACTTTCCTCCTCATTTTCTCGAAAGCTATTAGAGATATTGGAAATATCATTGGAGCATCTGATAAACCTAATGAAACTGTACAACTGTCATTATGAATATTAGTTCTATGACTCATAATTACGCAGTAAAATAAAACTTTATATTTATATAAAAACATGATTTCCTCCTCATATTCTCGAAAGTTATTAGAGATATTGGAAATATCATTGCAGCATCTGATAGACCTAATTAAACTGTACAACTGTAATTATGAATATTTGTTCTATGACTCATAATTACGCAGTAAAATAAAACTTTATATTTATATAAAAACATGACTTTCCTCATTTTCTCAAAAGCTATTAGAGATATTGGAAATATCATTGCAGCATCTGATGGACCTAATTAAACTGTACAACTGATATTATGAATATTTGTTCTATGACTCATAATTACGCAGTAAAATAAAACTATATATTTATATAAAAACATGACTTTCCTCCTCATTTTCTCGAAAGCTATTAGAGATATTGGAAATATCATTGCATTATCTGATGGACCTAATTAAACTGTACAACTGATATTATGAATATTTGTTGTATGACTAATAGTTTCGCAGTAAAATAAAACTTTATATTTATATAAAAACATGACTTTCCTCCTCATTTTCTCGAAAGCTATTAGAGATATTGGAAATATCATTGCAGCATCTGAATGACCTAATTAAACTGTACAACTGATATTATGAATATTTGTTGTATGACTAATAATTACGCAGTAAAATAAAACTTTATATTTATATAAAAACATGACTTTCCTCCTCATTTTCTCGAAAGCTATTAGAGATATTGGAAATATCATTGCAGCATCTGATAGACCTAATAAAACTGTACAACTGTCATTATGAATATTAGTTTTATGACTCATAATTACGCAGTAAAATAAAACTTTATATTAATATAAAAACATGATTTCCTCCTCATATTCTCGAAAGCTATTAAAGATATTGGAAATATCATTGTAGCATCTGATAGACCTAATTAAACTGTACAACTGTAATTATGAATATTTGTTCTATAACTCATAATTACGCAGTAAAATAAATCTTTATATTTATATAAAAACATGACTTTCCTCCTCATTTGCTCGAAAGCTATTAGAGATATTGGAAATATCATTGCAGCATCTGATAGGCCTAATTAAACTGTACAACTGTAATTATGAATATTTGTTCTATGATTCATACTTACGCAGTAAAATAAAACTATATATCTATTTAAAAACATGACTTTCCTCCTCATTTTCTCGAAAGCTATTAGAGATATTTGAAATATCATTGCAGCATCTGATGGACCTAATTAAACTGTACAACTAATATTATGAATATTTGTTCTATGACTCATAATTACGCAGTAAAATAAAACTATATATTTATATAAAAACATGACTTTCCTCCTCATTTTCTCGAAAACTATTAGTGATATTGGAAATATCCTTGCAGCATCTGATGGACCTAATTAAACTGTACAACTGATATTATGAATATTAGTTCTATGACTAATAATTACGCAGTAAAATAAAACTTTATATATATATATAAAAACATGACTTTCCTCCTCATTTTCTCGAAAGCTATTAAAGATATTTGAAATATCATTGCCGCATCTGATAGACCTAATAAAACTTTACAACTGTCAATATAAACATTAGTTCTATGTCTCATAATTACGCAGTAAAATAAAACTTTATATTTATATAAAAACATGACCTTCCTCCTCATTTTCTCGAAAGCTATTAGAGATATTGGAAATATCATTGCAGCATCTGATAGACCTAATTAAACTGTACAACTGTACTTATGAATATTAGTTCTATGACTCATAATTACGCAGTAAAATAAAACTTTATATTTATATAAAAACATGACTTTCCTCCTCATTTTCTCGAAAGCTATTAGAGATATTGGAAATATCAATGCAGCATCTGATGGACCTAATTAAACTTTACAACTGTCATTATGAATATTAGTTCTAAGACTCATAATTACGCAGTGTGACAAATTATAAAGAGAGAGAGAGAGAGAGAGAGAGAGAGAGAGAGAGAGAGAGAGAGAGAGAGAGAGAGAGAGAGAGAGAGAGAGAGAGAAGAAATAAAAGAAAAACGAACAGATAAGAATAGTACTACTGAGATCGCAGCAAATAGAAATAAGAAAACAACATAGGGAATGAGAAAGCATAACACACACACACACACACACACACACACACACACACACACACACACACACACACACACACACACACACACACACACACACACACACACACACACACACACACACACACACACACACACACACACATGTGTCACGCGCTCAGGCAAGGCTCTCTCACGTAGGCCTCGGCTCAGGTCACTCACCAGCCAATCAGAGCGAAGGAGATATGGCAGCGTTGGACCCATGGGAATACTGGATTCTGTCCCACCAGAAAGCTCTGCTAAGATCTGTCGGACTATAGTAGTAGTATAGTAGTAGTAGTAGTAGTAGTTGTAGTAATAATAGTAGTAGTAGTAGTAGTAGTAGTAGTAGTAGTAGTAGTAGTAGTAGTAGTAGTAGTAGTAGTAGTAGTAGTAGTAGTAGTAGTAGTAGTAGTATATCTTAATAAAAAATTGCTTTCAAATATAATACTTTTCTTTACCTGTTCCAAAACGACATTTTTCTCACCAAGTATAACGAGTCGTCCACTCATGAGATATCCATCATCAACTTTTTCTCACGACTCTTGACTCTCATAACAACAATACTGAGTGTGTATATATGTTTTCCTGTCATTATACTAACTAATTTGTCATCTGAGTTATGTTTCCTTTTGCAGTTGTTCACATTTGATACTTTGTGGGATTTGTCTTAATGAATTCTTTGTGTCCTGCCGCTGCGACGTCACATCCTGGTGTGGGAACAAGAGAACCAACCCACCAATGATTATACGAATGGATCCAATCGTTGAATGAGAGAGAGAGAGAGAGAGAGAGAGAGAGAGAGAGAGAGAGAGAGAGAGAGAGAGACAGACAGACAGAGAAGAGAGACAGACAGAGAAGACAGACAGACAGACAGACAGATAAACAGACAGACAGACAGACAGACAGAGAGAGAGAATGGAAAATGGAAAGAGAGCCACCCATTCTCAACCCATTCTTTCTCGTCAAGCTTTCAATGAAGGGGACAAGCGTTTGCAGATCTTTTAAGTATACCGTCACTTGAACTGCTCTTCTCTTGAGATTATAATTTGACTTCTGGCACTGGAAACGGACAAAATTTGGGTCCATGCTTTCCTAGTGCACAACTGTTTCACTAGGAATGGTTGCAGGTGTCAAGTGTTAATTTCCTAGCAGCTAGGGCGAGTCAAAGGAGAGTTCTTTAGCGACGAGAAACAACAATAAAGTCTATGTAAGTAGTATGGAAACATATACTCCGAAGGTAGTTAGCTCACGACAGACAAAAGCTGTAGGCTACACGGACTGTGGGTGTAAACACGACTTCGACACAACCCACGTACCTCTCACATTAACATCAATCACCAGTTCTCCACCATTCGTTTTAGCTGGCTGGGAAAAGTAAAAAGAAAATCATGTAGTGAAAAGATTAACGAACTCATAAGTTGGAAAGAATTGTAAACGTGTGACTGATACGATGATGGTCAGTACCTGGATGCATGGCGTGGAAGAGGAAGCAGGAAATGGATAAATACCACCAGAACATGAAAAAAGAGAGATATTAGTTGGCTGCTATTACCGGAAGCGATTATTTATTACCCGTCAGTTCAAGGTGTAAGACGCGGACACAAATCACTGTACTTTTGATGATTTGTTGATTGTGTAGGTTATTCGTGTTTCAATATCTAAGAAAAGAACAAGTGAAAAGGTGAACATACGTGAACAGCTACGAGAGGAGTGGCAGCCATATCTGGACGCAGTACCTACCAGCTGTTGCTTAAACGACCGGTTGGAGTGGCAGTGATTTGTAACTAAATTGCATTATACTGATGTAACACAAGCAAAAGAATGTTTTCACCAAGATAAGATAAAAAAAATAAGGTTAGAGGCATCTCATTTGTCCTGCAATTTCCATGGGAAAACACTGCATTCCTTCTGTCTCCGTCACGTTACTTGGCAAACAAACAGCTGAGCATTATCACAATGAACGCCGGACGTTATACATTAAAAGGGTACTGGCTAAGGGAAAACAAAAATAAATAAAAAAAAAAATCCCGCTTGTCGCCAGACCCAGTAAAGAGGACAGTAGGAGAATAGAAACAAGGGGTGGAGATCCAGTTAACATTAGAGGTGTCTTGACACTCCTCTTTTGAGGAGTGTCAAGACAAGGAAATGGCTTACAAAACTGAGTTAAGGTTTTAACAGCCAGTAAGACCGAGATTTTAAACCACAAGACAACTGATTTCGCACATCTTCGTGGTGGTATCACGTTCGGCAAAGTGACAAGAAGATGCGTACGGCAATGACCTACACACAATCCTAATGAAACATCAATACTGTGCAACAGTGAACATTTTTTCAAGCGTGTCTTGGCCTCTGCGTATCAATGTGGCTCCGCAGTATGCCAGTATGCACAGTATGCCTTCACACGCTCGTACTGTTAGTATGTTTTAAGCTGGAGTTTTGCACTGCAGTTATGATAAGAAACTGAGATTCACGGATAAGTTTTTTCCCACGAAGAGCAAGTTGTGGTATGTCATCACATTTTACATAAAACTGTAACTGTGTAAATTGGTATTATAAAATCCAATCACAATTTTTGCATATATGTTTTTAGCTTTTGTTCTTTCTTTCTTTACTTTTTATTTTTTTGCAAGCATAAAACCATCTCCCCAAAAATAACTATACATTGTGTGTGATTTAATTTTATGAATGAGAGGTGTGTGGCGAAGCGAAAATGGCAGTGTGGTGAGGAGGGAGAGGAGAAGGGATGTATGAGTGACGGTGAGGAAGGTGATGCTGTATGAGTGACGCAGGAGTATAGTGACGTATGTATGTATGAGGCATGAGTGTAGTGGCCTGTCCGAGTAAGGAGTAATAAATGTTAAGCGGCTATCTGAGTGATGCCGGGATGCAGTGAGCAAGGGTAGTCTGCTTGTATGGGAGGTGGTCGTGCGAGACGGTGTGTGTGAAGCTTAATGGGCCAGACATATAGAGGTTACATTATAGTAGGATTATGGTACGTTGGAGAAGTTTGTGCTTGAGTGGAGGGAAGGAAGGAGAATCAGAGAACGAACACACCCACACATCCACACGCATTATGCTTAACAGGGCCGTGAGAGGAGGTCATGGATGGTGAACAAGGGCTGGGGAAAGTGTATGAGGGTCTAGATAGGTGAATGAGTGGTTAGTGAGGGTCGGGGAGAGATTAAGATTATGTAGGTAAATGCATGCAAGAGATTGATACTAGGAGGGGGAAAGAGGAGGAGGAGGACGAGGTTCAGAAAGTGTGTGTGGGTCAGGGAGATTAAATGAAAGTCAAGGAGGGTGGGTGTGTATGCTGCGGGAGACTGCCACGCGGGGGGTCATTTGCATCGTTGGTATGATCATCAGGGAAGGAAGGCCACGTGCAAGCTTGGGTGGTGTCAGAAGGAGTTGCCTCATGCGTCAGATGTTTTGCAGTTATTTACTTTCTTATGTTCTGATTCTATGTCTCCCCGTCCTTGCGCAAGTGAATTTAACGCTGTTATTATGTGGTCATCAAAAAGAGTGAAGTGCAGAGAACGTATAGTACGTACTCATGGTAATGTTATGGGAGTCAGGAATGAAGGCTTCCGTCATGGACCCTTCACACTCACGACATAGTTTAGGAATTTTCAGTTATAATGTCGTAACGCGATTAGACGACGACCTAGTCACTATAATGAGCCTCGTCATCAAACGATTGAATATAAGAACATAATCTAATTTTTCGAAATGTATGGATAATGATGGAAAATTGAACAGAGTTGATGATGATATAAGAAGTCTACGTTTATGCAGATGACGAAGACAGGACTAGAGATTCATAAGTAATAAAACTAAATATAATGTTGTTACAGACGCCCAACCCAACAAGAATTAAATGACTCAAGGCGAGATGCTATAGGACGCTTAACTTCTGATCTTTCACTTGTTTCTGATTGGGGCAGAGCAAACCTAGTTTTGTTCAATGCCTCAAAAACTCAATTTCTACAACTATCTACTCGACATAACCTTCCAGATAACTATTCCCTCTTCTTCAATGACACTCAACTTCCCCTCTCCACCACATTAAACACACTCGGTCTATCCTTTGCTAAAAATCTAAACTGGCAATTTCATATCTCTACTCTTGCTAAATCAGCTTCCAAGAAGATAGGTGTCCTATGGCGTCTGCGTCCATTTTTCTCTCCCTCTCAGCTGCTTGCTCTGTACAGGGGCCTTATCCGCCCATGTATGGAGTATGGCTCACATGTCTGGGGGGGCTCAACTCACACAGCTCTTTTAAACAGGGTGGAGTCTAAAGCTTTTCGTCTCATCAACTCTCCTCCTCTAACTGACTTTCTTGATTATTTAAGTCACCGCCGCAATGTTGCATCTTTATCTATCTTTTACCGCTATTTTCATGCTGACTGCTCTTCTGAACTTGCTAACTGCATGCCTCCCCCCCTTTCTACTTCTTCTCATCCTTATTCTGTCCATCTTCCTAATGCAAGAGTTAACCAGTATCTTCACTCTTTCATCCCTTACACTGGTAAACTCTGGAACTCTCTTCCTTTGTCTGTTTTTCCACCTGCCTATGACTTGAACTCTTTCAAGAGAGGAGTGTCAAGACACCTCTAATGTTAACTGGATCTCCACCCCTTCATTCTGTTCTCCTACTGTTCTCTTTACAGGGTCTGGCGACAAGCGGGATACTTATTTGTTTTCCCTTGGCCATTGCCCTTTTAATATAACCAATGTGCTGCCACAGAATTATGAAGGCATCAGTTATATAAACAAGGCTGTGTCATCTGCAAACAATTACTGACACCTCCCACTCAGCATTACACTCCAGTTTTATTTATGATTCTTTAATCCTTAAGGAGTTAAAGCTGGATCACACAATTACAGTAACAAGGTAAGTTGATGTGTTCAATGCGTGCCACTCGTGTCCACCACCAGGTGTGTTAGATGAAGGCAAACACACCTGCGGACCACATGACGTCACAGCCTTGCAAAGTGTTGTGTTCGGGATACAGTGTTGGGGAAGGTAATATAACGGAAAGGTGAACCAAGGCAATGACATAACATTAACTTTAACAAAAACATATTACGTGGGTCAACGTATGCACACTTATATAAAAAAAAAATCATGTACCGTAAAATTACTATTGTCATGTTTAAATGTTTTACTATCGTGACTATAGCTACAACTTCTTCATCGTCTTATGATAACGCAATAACAACAAAGCTACTATTGGATAACAAAAGGACAACACGAAAGTAACATCAATGGTAGATAAAGCAGCAGCAACGTTTCAGGGAGAAGAGATGGCAATGATGTGTAGTCAAGCCGGTAGTGGGATCGAGGGTCGAGCATCTACCGTCATTATATCAACGTGACACTAATGCATTGTGACGCGTGGAGCATGTTGAGTGTACGCTTACTAAGATCTTGTGCACGTACTCTTGTTTATGTGTTTTATGATCAGTTCCCTGCAACTTATATCTTTATACCCTTCATGAGCTGATAACTAAGTGTCTTTCCTCACAAATGTTCAGTGACTCGTAAGCCAGACACGGTGAACTATTAAAATTTACAAAGCAAACATATGCCATACCAACCTTGCGATGTTTAATAATGCAACTTTCTTTCATTCAAGAAAAAGCCACTTTGCCAGCCCTTGGGAAACACATGGGATATTGGTAAACTCAAAGCTACTATATGTGTCTACTTTTCACCATCTGAACACTATCTATAATTTTGTAATACGCAGGAGCAATAATGTTCGACACATCCTTTATACAAACTGACCACATAAATGATGAAGGTCGTGATTTATACTTATGATTTGTATTTATCTTTCCTAGCTGGGCTGTGGTGAAGGAGTTTCATCTCTCTGGGAAAAAAATGTTGTGTACAGCAATCTTTAAACTCGATATGAGTAGGTATTATCCTTGACGCAACTCTGCATTACCTTCATTGATGTTTTCTCCTTAATGTTACAATTACTATCTTTTGTATGATTTACTGAAGACTAATGTATACTACCTAACTTGATTTATCCTGTTCCTACATCCTCTCACGTCAATCTTTCCCATCATTGCGGCAGTAGCTGATGATTGTTAACTTTCCTTCTAAAAGCGGTACTGTGAAATAGTACAATACTCCCATTCTTAATTTCATCAAGAGTCATCAACTCAGCAACATTGCTGCTATCACGCACTTACATTCCTTACTGATGATGTAATAATACTTTATTAGCATCGTGTGATCACAGTTATTATCTAGTTTATTCTAAATCGAATGCAAGACGATATGGCAGGAGTGAGGCGGACAAAGGTGTGTGGAGGGTGAGGGTGAGGGTACTTGGCCAGAATGATGTGGGTGGGCGGTTGCCGGGCCGTGGGAAGGGCAAGCATGGTTTGGACCGCATAGCAATCAGTATGATAAGAGGCAAAAAACGAAAATTCATCAAGGTTTCTTCTCTGACGGGAAGGTGTGATTACCCAAGGAATAGTTGCAATAATCGGTATATTTATGGTGTTGCTGTGGGAGCGTGATGATGATTATGTGGGGGTGGAGGTGGAGATGGGCAGTGCATAAGGGAAGGTTGGGAAAGTGAACAAGAAATCCATTTAAAATGCTATCCAGTACATCAAAATGAATCGTCGCTAAGGTGATGGCAAAGAAAATATGAACAGAAAATACTCTCGAAGTATCTTACGGTTAAAAACAAAGATTGCTGTTATACAGCACTTTGAATGGTAGGTGAAGTTGTGAGGATGGCGAAACCACCGGAATTGAGTGTTAGATTAGATAGTGAAGAAGAGTGGAGTAGTGAGGTGAAGGGTGCGTGGCTATTAACACCACGACCATCGTCATGCCTTTACCAGATTGAGTCAACAACCTTGCACGGCGTTGCTTGACAACCCACTTATGTAATCATTTAAGGATGCCACAACAACCGTAATGGTAACGAGTCAACACGCAAAAAACATGTAAATAAACATTACTCAAATCAGAAGTCAACAAGCGTTGATAAGTATATACGTCATACAGCTTGTAGACTCCTACCTTGGAATCTCAATATGTCACGTAAAATTAAGTCCCTGTGACAGTTTCTCTTAATGTCACAGGGAAAGTAGAAAAAACGACCGCTAAGTAAGAGTTTTAATCGTAATGAAACAAAAAAACATCCGAGCGGGACATTTGGAAGTATAGCAAGAGACAGACAACTGTGTGGGAGAAAACATCACTCCTAATTTATTATAAAAACATTAGTTCTGCAAAGAAGTCTAAGGGGTGGGAAACGTAAGTTCAGGTTATGTTTAGGTTTCGTCAAAATTTTGACACAACTCAGGAAAATTGGTACCAAGGAGTTCTTTGGCATACTATCATGAATCTGGACTCAATTTTCTGATTACTATAATTTGGATTTTCAATTTTGTGGCACAAAAATTCCACCATAATTTAATTCGATCATTTTGTTTTCCCATTTCACAATGAAAATATTATTCCCACAGCAAATATGCATAGAAATAAAGTAATAGATCACGATAACATCTGTTGGAAGCTTTCGTCACCTTTTCAATAAATTTTATACCTTTGGAGAAAGTTTTAGTCATTTGAAAAATTTTAATGTGAAATGTTTTCCATTCTTATTTTTATATTCTTACATACAATTTTATTTCACTACAGTTCAATGGAACGGGTGTCTCTTGCTCTATCTCATATATTATCTAATTATTTTACCTATACTTCATACTTTTCGAGTTATTTCAAAGAATATTATTTCTGATAAAAATTTTAGGATACTACAGGAAATTTCATGAAAACTTAGACACCTGCAAATTTCATAATAATTGGTATATAGAGTTTCTCAGTCATGCTGAACACGAATATGGCCTCAGTTTTCTGATTGTTATAATATTAAACACTATTTCACCCTGCTGGCTTAATTGAAATTATGGAAATACCAATTATTTAACTTTAGTGGGTGATGAACAAGAACAGTGACATACAACAAGAGCAGGAACAAGTAGACAACGAAGAAAGCAGTATGATAAAGAAAGTTAGAGGACCAAAAATATAAATAAAGACATTGCAACATGCCAAAATGACACATGCTGCAATAAATCCTCGCGCAAATTGAGGGTGGCAAGACCGGTACGGGTGTGTAGAGAGTGGCGGCACACGCTCAGCTGCCGTCCCCTCTCACAAGGCCCATCCATCTCCATCTCGTACTCAATTTCAATGTTTGTTGATTTGTATGGGAAGTTTGAAAAGTAGCTTTCACGTGATTCACGAGGTGATCAGTGGCGGAAGATCGCAGAGTCATAGGTAGAGGAAGCAAAATGGGAGAGAAGAGATGAGAAATGTGGAGAAGCTAGTGTGACTGTCTGAGATGAAGAGGAAGATGACGAAAGATTAAAATTGAAGAGACTGATTGCAAGGTTATGCAGCATCACATTCTGCTCTCTATTTGTTGACTTATTTTTTTAAAGAATAAAAGTAGAACATTTTTATGCTTCGACTACAGATTAGTTAGTTTTTTTTTCTAACTACTCAACAAAAATCAATATTGTGTTCGCGTTGATCTTTTACTTTAAGCCCAACGCGTACGTACCTCGACTTCCCTTAATAGTGTTCCTACCAATCCGGCCCGTAACATTTCTTTCCACTAGTTCGTTTCTCCTTAATAATGGTCGTCATTCCTCCCTCCCTTTTTTATTCATCCTTCCATCCTGCTCACACATCATCAAACACCTTCCCTCTATCCTTTCATATTCCTTCGCCTTTCCTCTTTCCTCGAAGCAACACACAATTACACAGGACAAACTTTTCTTCAGGCTTTGAATGTATGCCTCATGAAGTTTCTCCCCTCCGTTGGAGGTTGGAACGCGCGCCTCCAATCGATGGAAGCTAAAAATGAGGAGAAAGAGAGAAATGACAGCCAAAAAGGCGTCTTTTGGTTACACTGCTTCAAAATGTGGAGATATTTTGGACAAGGCTATAATTTGGAATTCATAGAAGACTATACTTGTTCAGAATCGGACGCTCTATGTTTTTCTAGGTATGATTGAAGCGTTCTTGTGGGTGCGGTTGGGAGGGGACGACATGATGCGGCCACTTGTCTCATATCAGTGTGGTTGACGAGACTTGTCTGCTAGTCTAACCACTGAGTGTGGAGAAAACGGAGTTTGTATGTGTGCGTGTGTGTCTATGTGTGTGTTCATGCTTGGGCTTTCAATAGCTTTTCAGTTGTACTACATGGAAAGACTAAGGCAGTGTGCTGTGTAGTATAGATAATTCGCAAGGGAATTAACGATTTCCTAACAATAAACTAAAACTGATGATGTATGCTGTGTATTTACTAGAAGAAAAAAAATGTATCAATTGTACTGATTGCAAAATAAAACAAAAGAAACTGCATTTTGGGCAGTCAATACCACTTCCCCTTACCACTGGGAGAGAAAATACAATCTAATACAGTCTAGTCAACTAGAAACTTTTCCATCCATCTCAATGCGTAATGAGTAAAGAATAATTCAGAATGTTTACTAAATTTACTCCATTAAGATAGGACAAGGCGGGACTGCCAACACGATCAAGCTTCAAGACCTTTATGAATGGCGCTAATAGGTGATGTTCGTACGTTGCAATATCTTATAATGGTTACCAACGAGAAATTGCAATACATGCGAGGAAAAAAGAAATTATCTCAGCAGCGCGCTCGATATATTTTTGAGATACACTCGGCGAGAGACCATTTTTTTAGTCCAAACCTCTTTTGTTAAGTGTGTGTGTGTGTGTGTGTGTGTGTGTGTGTGTGTGTGTGTGTGTGTAAGCGTGCGCTCTCGTACATGCATGTGTGTGGTCAGAGATCTCCTCCTATTCAAAAGTGGAATTTCAATATTGTAAGTGAAATTATTCTCCATCAACTTTCCCTATTATAATAGAATGTGGGACAAGCCAATAGCCTAATGAAACGGACATGCCTTGCCTGTCGTAACTACCAAGTGGTGAGGGGCCACGTGGTACCTGCCTACCTCGCGATTGTATAAAAGGTATTAAATAGTCCCCCCGAACTAGTTAACTATAGACCATATAATTTTGCTAAGGTTAATGAGAGTGCTACCCCTCTCACCATTGTTATTTCTTACCCCAGCAATAAAGTAGTAGTTTTTTCAGTGTAAGACCAAAGTAAAATTTCATGACGTTATCAAGTCATTACAAACATAGGAGTCATTCTTGTTTCTAGACGACTGGCACCGTGAGGCCATAGAGGAAAACACACAACATTTAATGAATATTTATATATATATATATATATATATATATATATATATATATAAATATATATATAAATATATATATATATATATATATATATATATATATATATATATATATATAAAATGGGCTATTAACCGATATACAACGATAAATCATCTTTTTTTTCTATCATGGAAAACCTTACTTTTTGGCAGCGGCTTGTGGTACTTAAGACAGGGTTCACAAACACACACCGGTACGCACCACGTCCACCCCCAGTGCGTTGAGTTCAACACCGCGACCAAAATAATGGCAACATTTTTCGAAGTTTCCGGCAATAAACTCCTTAAAGTTGCTTTTATTTTCACCATTAAAGGGGGGGATAGGAGGGAAATGAGCCTGCCTCGTCAATCTTCCTTCCCCGGGGGGTCGATCGCCGCAACCGCCTTCACGCTACAACACACACGTTTCCTCACATTTTCTTTGGTTTTATACTTTTCCAATCTATTAAGGACATACACCAGCAAGAGGACGACGTATGCTATATTTAGCTCACTATATCTAATTTGGAGGGAACCACGCCTAAACAAGTCATTATATCATATTACAACTCTAATCCAGTTAGTCTACTAGTATAAGCGAAAGTATACATTCATACAAATACGTGAACCAAACAATTTGAGAGTAAGCACGAAGCATGTATGCTTAAACATTTTTTGTAAGCATTCACAAAGGAGTGATTGACAATAACAACTCTATCTCAACAATGACAATTTTCAAGCACTGAGGAAAGTTTAGATCAATCAATTCACAATAGGCGTTCAGGAAATGAGAATACGAAAACTGAATTCCAACGAATAACATGAGTGACGCAGCGTGGGTGCCGGAGGGGACGAGGTGCTTGAACAGATGTGATGAAAGTGTAAGGAAGTGACGAGACACGATGAGGAAATGAGGAAGAAATCCCACTTAGAAGTTTTAAAATGGCTGCTGCAGTGTGCGGGAGCCGATTAGGCCACCATGAGCAGGATGGAGCTTCAAATGTAAAGCAACGAAAATACATATGAACGAAAACTTTTCAGGATGCGACGTCGTATGTGGTGTGTGTGTGTGTGTGTGTGTGTGTGATTCACCATGGTCTGAAGAATTACGCGCTTGACTCGCGATCGTCAGCCATTCCCTTCCCTGAAAGAGCTCAGAGTTCATCTATAGGTAAGGTTGAGACCACTCACACATTCCCTTGCTCAAGGGGGACAGTAACCGTTCCCTGTCAGGGGAGAATCCATAGCGACCCTAACAAGGTTGAGAGTGACTCCTTGCCGGGTGACAGACGGAGTCGATACCACTGAACCACAAGACAGGTGTAATTATCTAGTTATAGTATACAAGGCCTGAGCCACACTCCTACGATTCTGGTTCAGTATCTATATTTGTCCAGTCTTGCCTTTACTTGTTTTACACTGCCATTATCATGTTTCAACTTTTATGTCCATGTAGGTCTCATTTCACTTTTCCCATTTTCAATGCATGGCATTTGCATTAAATTCAATTTCCCATGTCTTGCTCCATTCATAGTTCTTGTTTATATAATTATGCAACTCTTTGCAATCCTTATGCCTTATCTTCCTCAGTAAATGAAAACTTGCTCAATATAGTTTTGATTAGCATATGCTAAAATTGATCAACCCACCAACGTCTTACCTTATTATTCTACAGGCTATGGGACTGTTGCTGGCAGTAATCTGCACAACATTATTCTTGTTACCTCCACCAATGAAGGTGAGCGAGAGGCTATGTGTAACTTTATTTGTCTCTTTATTCTTTGGTATGTTAGCAACTTGCTGACAACACCATGCATTGTAACCTCATGAAACTTCATCAATATGACATCCTACCCTAAATTTCAACTCCATTACAGTTTGAAAGGTCAAGGTAAAGTTAAATATCACTAGTATTAGTATTTCGATTGGACGTTATTTTGGGTGTCACCTTCAGCGCACCCAACATGAAGCTGCCCACATACCTACAGCATTCTCCAAAATTCATAACTCTTTTCAAATGCACCACAAGTTCACCAACATGACCCCTACCCAAAGTATTCATTCAATTAATACTTTTTAGCTCAAGGTCAAAGGTAAGGAAAAATTCATGAATATTGCAGTGAAGGTAGCTACTTAGCTACCTCTCTAGATATCAATATAGTACGCAGTAAAACGAAACCGTATTTTTTTTTCCAAAATATGACTTTCTTCCTCATTTTCTCAAAAGCTATTAAAGATATTGGGAATATTATGTTATAAGACTAATAATTACGCAGTAAAATGAAACCGTATATTTTTTCCAAAACATGACTTTCTTCCTCATTTTCTTGAAAGATATTAGAGATATTGGAAATATCATTCCAGAATCTGATAGACCTAATTAAACTCTACAACTGTCATTATGAATATTTGTTCTAAGACTAATAATTACGCAGTAAAATTAAACCGTATTTTTTTTCCAAAACATGACTTTCTTGCTCATTTTCTCGAAAGGTATTAGAGATATTGGAAATATCATTGCAGCATCTGATAGACCTAATTAAACTCTACAACTGTCATTATGAATATTTATTCTAAGACTAATAATTACGCAGTAAAATTAAACCTTATCTTTTTTCAAAAACATGACTTTCTTCCTCATTTTCTCGAAAGCTATTAGGTATATTGGAAATATCATTGCAGCATCTAACAGATCTAATTAAACTCTACAACTGTCATTATGAAAATTTATTCCAAGACTAATAATTACGCAGTATAATTAAACTATCTTTCTTCCAAAACATGACTTTCTTCCTCATTTCCTTGAAAGCTATTAGAGATATTGGAAATATCACTGCAGCATCTGATAGACCTAATTAAACTTGTACGTTGTACAATAGTTTTGTTTT
The DNA here is from genome assembly GCA_029783475.1 of Metacarcinus magister. Taxonomy (NCBI): domain Eukaryota; kingdom Metazoa; phylum Arthropoda; class Malacostraca; order Decapoda; family Cancridae; genus Metacarcinus; species Metacarcinus magister. The sequence continues at coordinate 3,825,219 of JAPQNM010000018.1, forward strand.
ATCCATTGCTCTTGCTCTCTCTCAATATCTTTTATGTGTTTAAATGTGTTTCTATTGTTTTAAAAGTGTATTTAAAGACCTTAAAATGCTTTTAAAAGTATCGTAAAAGTTATAAAAACATGCCTAGGGTGTATTTGAATAGGGTATTTCTATTTCGCGGATTTTCACTTATCGCGGGAGTCTGGAACGTATCCCCCGCGATGGAGGGGGTACCAGGGTACATGCAATTGCCATAAATAACTACGTATCTATTTTTAGAACTATGATAGAAACTAAATATTGTTGTTATCAATATAAATTAAATGCCAAACATAACTGCTTATCTTTAGAACTAAAATATAAATTAATATATAAACATAATTAAAAAGATATCACATGAATAAAAACTCATTCACACAAAAATAAATATATTAACACCAAAAAATGCCTGTGCAATATTCATGTGAATTAATAGAAATCTAGAATCACTAAATTCTCTGAAACAAAATTCATATCACAAAATCCAGCAAGAGTAACTTCATGCATGTAATAAGAATTAGGTTACTATAGACCATATAGTTCTGCTAGGATTAACGAGTGCTAACCCTCTCACCAAGAAGATGCCATGAGCCAGAACTGAACCTGCAACCCTTAGGTCACTGTACCAGACACTCCCCCTCGTGTGTAAGGGTAACATATTTACAAGTCATTGCTTTCTTGTTTTGTTATCTTCTTTTGTTCTACTATTTCTTATGTCACCTTGCATCTACAAGAAAGGTCAATTAAAAATATTATCTTGTTTTTTCAATTACACCTTGAATGTTGAATGAAAAAGAAAGTTGTATTTTCTAAAACTTATGTATCATCAGCAAAGACATCAAACTTTTGGCATCTTTATTCATCATAAAATACTGGAAGGCCTCAACATGATGATCTCAAAATGTCATCATGACATGGTTAAATATGTATGAATGTAATGGCTATACATATTTTTTTAATGCATGGCATTTCACACCAATCCCTGATCAACATCATTTTCAAATTCTCAGAGAAAACAGTGATAAAATAAATTAATTCATTAATTAATCAATTATATATATATATATATATATATATATATATATATATATATATATATATATATATATATATATATATATATACATACATACATACACATATATAAATATGTAATTTATACACAAACTACAAATCTGTCTTAAATTGATGTGATGTGAAGAGTACAGTGATTGCATTGAAAATTTAAATCAGAATGATGCCTTGATCATTTCTAATACAACCAATGGTGTTGCATTTGCATCTTTTTGTCTTCCTGATAGTTGCAAAAAATAAGTTTATTGTCAAAAATGATGGTCATGATGCCTTCTAGGAATATATCAGACTAGTTACTTCACTGAAAAATATCAATGAAACTAGTTCTGTATGAAGATAAAAACCCCTACTTCTTCCCTTCTGAAAGTGACTAGCTACAATATAAGTTATATTAAGAAGGCTCAGATAATAACTTGACCGCAATTTAAAATAAAATAAATAAATAAATTCAAAAACAAAGAAACGTTTGCATCAAGAATATTTGAAAGAATAATACATTGGATAAATTTAATGGAAAACTGTGGTGGATATCTTCAAACCTTTATGAAACCCTTCTATTTAGTAACATGCCATGAGCTATTTCATGACAGAAGCAATTAAGATGTGTTTCTCATTCAAATTATCATTTACATTTGTTACCAAAACACTCATGATCCTTACCAATTTCTAATTACAGTATTATTCATAGCCACTTATACACAAAACATTTCATTCTTATGGGAACATCCTTCTATAAATCCTACAATCATTAAATATTAAACCCTCCAGTATAGGAATTAACTAGTGCTAAAAGAAGTATACCAAACATACCATCATCAAACCAAGTCTTCTATGTTAAATGAAAGTTCAATTGTTACTGAAAGGTTACCCCAGTTTTCCCAACTCAATACTCACTTTAGTTCTTTCTCACCTATCAAATGAATTTCCTAGTCACTCAAATGGTCTTTCACAGCCACTGTAATTCCTTTTGCGTGCCTTCCAAATAGGTCTGAGGTCCGCACACACATAGCCACCCAACATGCCAAAGTGTCCTTGGCCAATAAACCACACTGGATTTATGTCATACACTTCTAGGCGTTGGAAGGATTATTTGCTATTTGCCAAGATCTGAAAAAAGAATTACACAAACCCCAAGGTTCTTCAAGTGCAAAAGGAATGTGGACAGTTAAAATGGCCACCTGAAGAGCTGACTGACACTTTGCACTTTATAAATATTCACAAGTCTTGCCAATATCATTAGAAAATTATTTGTTGCAATAGTAAATTAATTCAAACTCACCAAAAGTGAACATTTGGTTGCAAAATATGAAGACTTTATTACACTATGGCCTTCATTGCCAACTTCAAGCTAGAGTTTATTGTTAATTTTCTTGATGTATATAAATATAACCTCAATATTCATGAGGTTTTACTGTTCATTTTCTTGATGTATATACAAAAGTGAGTGTTTTTTCCACATAGTATTTTCTTAGTATTATCACGAACACTTATTTCACAGTTGGGAAACTATAAACTAAAGCTACAAATGTCAACTACATACTGATAAATAAATAATCAACATAATTAAGATAACAAATATGGATAACAATTAGCATGATGACAACTTCATTAAAAGTATGAAGTCACCTTCATTTTAGTTGCAATATTCTCCATTTTCATAGAAGATTGGAAGGGAAACACATTATTTGTAACCACTGAGTTGTTGGGGCTGAGGTCCAAACAAGTTGGTGCTGTGTTTGTTAGCTGCCCGGGATGGTGCGAAACCCAACAACTTCTGAATGTTCTGAAATAAAACACAATAAAAGCAACTGATGAGTTATATCATTTTGGGGGGTTTTAGCATTTTTGGGCGTGTAATTGAAGATATGTTTGATAGGCAGCACGAGGCTAATCTTTCGCCTCTCAACAACAACTGCAGAAAAATGGCAAACTATCACTGGGACTTGAGATGGGAGTCCTAAGCACACTACTTCCCTGCTAACTGGTAACTGCTTGTCTACATTACAAACCATCGAGGCCTTGGAATATTCAGTCATTACAATTGAACATCTATAAAGTAAGGATTAGTAACAAAAAATTGCTGTTCATGAGATCAAACTAAAGCTAGGACTCTCTCTTTCCTTCTTTTGTTTCTATTCTGTTCGTCTCTTGATCAATGAGTGACTGAGAGAGGCATATTTTTGTATGTTCTCTGTCTCTAATATCTCTTTATCTAATCTCTCTCACCTGTCTGATGCTCATGGTGCACAATATGTAAAGGAAGATGAAGGAGCAGTCTGTGTAGTCGTCTCCCATCAAGTTACGGTGGCTGAGGCCCTGCAGCCATGAGATTGGGATGAAAGGCAGCTTAGCCACAACTCGCCCATCAAAGCTGGCATGGGAAATAAAGAATTCTAAAACCCTTCCCTGATTACATTTATAAACATCACAATTCAGGAACATATTTGTTTATTTAAATTCTTGTTATAGTACTGCAGCGGACCTTCAGTTTCCCGGGTTTCAGAAAATCTGGACAAAATAAAAAAAAAGATATATCAGAGGGTCACTTGCAAGGATTATGAGAGGGTTTAAGGAACAGTATTCTCAAGCCAACACTGACATATGGATCAGAGACTTGGACATGGAATAGGACACAGCAGTCAAGAGTGCATGTGTGTGCAGTAGAAAGGAGTTGTCTGAAAGGAGCATATGGTGTGACTAGATGGGAGGGTGAGAGCAATGAAAGCCTGTATGATAGGTGTGACATGGGACCTTGTACAAATGGAGTGAATGAAAGTGTTGCAGATAGAGGATGAAGGATTGAACTAGCAAGGAGGGAGTGTTGGAGGCTCTTCTGCCGTGGCCATTCCTTTGGGGGGGAAGTTTCAGGAGGCAACGAGGTGTCAGAAACTATAGTTAGATAGATAAAAAAAAAAGTATATTAAATCACTATAATATCATGTATAGTATATATATAAAAATTACTCATTGCATAAAACAATTTGAATACATGTAAAAATTCTACAGTGGGAAACCAGTAAATATATCCTACTGAAACATACAGTACATAATATGGAAAATATACAGGCAAGTAAATTTTTTTTTTAATTCAAAGAAATAAAAGACACGGTAAATACTTTACACAAAATGCATGAAAATATAAGTTAGTCATATTAAACAAACTCATATAATTACAGACTTGTAGAATATATAACAAGACACACAAGTTGCACGTCTCTTCATCTGAATCCAAAGGTTAGTATGAGTGATGAGCAGGAAGAGTAACTATGTTGAGTGGTAACTAAAGTATAGCATTACACTTACAGCCCGGCAGCCTCATACAACCCTCACTATCAACCTTAACTGTTACTGCATTAAACACAATGCAAAACACATAGCTATATGCATTACATATTAATATTTTATTCCCTGTAATTGGATAGCATTAGAGTTTACAGAACACAGCTTACAATTCAGTCAGCAATCTTACCACATTAAGTTAATTGAGTTTAGTTTCAAATATAATATAGTATGCATTATTTACTATCTTGATACAAATACCTTTCAGAAATAGGACCATTATTAAAATGAAAAATAGTCATAAGATGTGATAACCTAAAACAGAGCTGGATACTTACATTGAGTTGAACATGGAAAGCAGTGCAGTGAAGGCAAAACCAATAGCAAACATGCTTTTCATTTTGACAAGTGACAAATCTCTGTTACTATTCTTGAGCCGCTCTTCCTCTCGCTCTATTTTCCGTTTCTGCTGCCGATCTATACTGTCCCCGTGAGCTTCCTTCTTCTTCTCCACTGTAAGGAAAGAGAATATTTTCATTTTCATCTGGTTTAGTATATTCAAGGTTCTCTACCATTATTTTTTTAGTATCATGATGTGAAGGTAACGGAGAAGGAATGACAAATTACACTTACATCGCTTGCATTGTCGCTCCACCTCAGCCTTTAGCTTCTGGTACTTTTCTGTTCGATACACAAGGAGCCAAGTGAGACCTGAGGGTGAGAAATTAGGGTTGAAGTTACGGTTACATGGACATTAAATAGCTACTACATGAAAAAATAAGTTCCTTGCATGACAGGCATATTTATAACTGTCAAAGAGGAGTATGTATTGTTTTTATCTTTTCAACATCATGAGACAAATTCAAACATATACACAATAAATAAGAACACAAAAAACTTAAACACACGTCATATGTTGTGAACCAGCGTGTTATGTGCTCAGATTTCCTACAGCACGTAACATTTTGAAATCTATCATTCCCGGCCCCACATAAAATTCCCATCTTAGAAGGCTACATAGAACTGGTCAAAAAAATAATAGCCACATAACTTTTCCACACCATTGAGAAGTGTCCGGTTAACTTGAAGGTGAATGTAACCTACCACTACCTCATCAAAACTAATACAAATAATACTATATTGAAATCTATTTTTTGTTTATCTCCATACACACCAAGAGTTTGAATTATGTGTAAGGAATAGAAGTAAATCTTAAGAACAGGAGCTCCACGCTATGCTTACACAAATGTTGGTTCTACATATTTTACTTCCAGTCCTTAACACATCAATGGGGGTGATATTAATGAGTGCCGATTCCTCCTTTACCCACACGGCTGATATCAAATTACTGGTACATGAGAAAAACCAAGTCTAGCTAGATGCATAGTGGACGATGAGTTAAAGGCATTTACTGGGCTTGTGTTGGTTAGGTATTCTTACTAATATTCTTTCCAGATCCACCTCAGCTTCAGTGAACTTGAGGTGGTCAGTTCAGGATTGGGGCAATAAGTCTTCGCTGGCTCATATTAGGTAAGATTAAATTTGTAGGTTAGGTTAGGAAAGGTAAGATTAAATTTGTAGGTTAGGTTAGGTTAGGAAAGGTAAGATTAAATTTGTAGGTTAGGTTAGGTTTGATTAAATTTATAGATTCTAGGTTTGAAAAAAGTTATAGATTAAATTTCAAAAAGATGTATATCCCTATTCATATGAAAATGTCCATAGTTTAAGGTTACCCTATATTTTTGAGAGGACAAAACAAAACAAAAAATAACAAACTTGAGGACTACATAATATCAGCCCCGTGAGTATACATATGTGGCACTCATCAAAATTATTAGTATTATGGACACTAGCACTTATTAAAAAAATATAGCAATGTATTACAGGCACTAAGTATAATATTTAGGTCACCTCATGGTATATCCCTGTTCTTAAAATTCACCTGGAACAATGATATGCATACCTTATATTAAATGAAGGTGCAAAGGAAATTATTAATATGACAGTCTTCTTCCCCCTCTCCCCTCCCCCCTCTACACCCCGCCCCCCACCCCCAGTCATCTGTCCACATACCAAACGCTACACATTACTGCATTAAATAAATAACTGATACATCATTCACTTCCTGAGCACGTAATAATAATAATAATAATAACTGATGCCTTAAAATAATATAATAATAATAATAATAAATGATACATATATAATAATTAGTGGAATCAGCTAAGTTACTTGCTATACTTTCCTTAATAATTACATTCACACTGCCTACTGTATTAACCTAACCTTTTCTTAATACAAAACAATACAATAAAGAAAAGAATAATAGAATAATAATAGAAAAATATAATAATAATGAGTGAAACCTGATAAGCGGCGTGCTATACTTTCCTTAACAATTATACTCATACTACTCCTTCTATTAACCTTTTATCAATACTATGAGTGTGCCGCCTCATCCCCAGCCTTACCTTCACCAAAAAGTGCTGTGCATATAGATATAAACACGATAAATAAGGTGTCAGCCCACATTGCCCCTGGACACACGCCTGTCACTCGTCACTTCAGGGAACAAACTGAAAACATTATTCTCGTACACAGCTGAATTTTCCCAATAAACAGTCTAGATGGTGACTTTTTATTTTTTATTTTTTATTTAAATATGCTTTTTTCATGTTTATAATTATCAGTGTATATACAGTAATATTAAGAAAAATAATAATAATTTTTGGTGTTATCGTACATTAACAGTTATTATCGTACAATATTGGCTGTGGTATGAGTGATTTATTTTTTTTATTTTCCACCATGCATGAGTTTTATATACATGATTTTTTCTGTCTATTGCATCTTCTTAATTGCAGAACTTCATGTTCTATATGAAAGTTTATTATTTGCATCAATGATAGGCATGGTATGATACATTATAATAGTGTTTCATTGTATAGATCGACTGAAAGTTGTTGAATATACTATGAAATTGATGTGGATGCCATCTAAGTATTTTTCTCAATTAAACTGATGATTAACTGGCAAAGGAGCCATTAGATAAGGACTACATTGATTAAGAGACTATTAAGAGTTTAAGGAGAATCAATCTTCTTTTTGTTTTATTTTTCGATTAATTAATCTGTAAAACTGCTTTGGAAATAGTATATCTTTTCCATATCTCCTCTCTTATTCTCTTCTTAGTGTTAATGGCACGATTGACATTGCAGTTCATTACCCTTGTGGTGCCGAGACTGCTGCCAACTCTGTTCTCCACATACGTACCATCCAAGAAATAGTTACCCTGGAAGGCTTCCAGTGGAAGCTCCCCAGAGATCATTCACCGCCAAATTCCATGGAGTGCAGCACCTCAACTATTGGGACAGCTCAACATGTAGCTCAACATGCAGAGGAGAAGAGAACGGTACATCATCCTCTATGTGTGGAAAACGATAGAAGGCAGAATACCGAGTCTTGGCATCACAGTGACCCTAAACCCAAGACGGGGCAGACTGTTACATCCGAGGAACCAGCTGCAAGATATAACAAGTGAGGACTGAGGACGCTAACACACAACTCCTTCACCCACAACGGACCTCGAGACCAGCCACCTACAACAGGATACACCAGCCACCATTACAACACCCTGCCTGAAATTATCCAGGCCAGGACGGAGCAAGATGGAATAACTGGTGTGAGCGGAGGCCGACCTCAGCTTCGTCGTTAATGGACGGAATTACCAAAAGTAACAAAAGTAAGTTATGGAAGGGAAATGCAAAGACCTTTCATATACATGTTATGCAACATGCTTTTGAAAGAAATACTGTATATGGCAAAAAAGATGGCCACGGTATTTTAAATGTTCTGCCATAGCCTACATATAATAACATACCTGACTGCAACATTCCTTTACATGGTTTAACTTATCATCAAAAGGCAGATTACAGTAAGTTGATTTCAATTCACTTCAATATCTTCAATGGTGAAATATTACAGATAGAGGTCATAATGCAGTAAAAAAACAAAAAAATCTTGGAGTGTATAATATTACATT
>JAPQNM010000018.1:3838631-3888631 GCA_029783475.1 Metacarcinus magister
AGCTTCAGTTCAATGATCATTTACTACACGTTATCCTTGCTTCAGTTGGTGTCTGGAGGAGGTAGCTTATATTGATATTATACTTGATCCTGGAACAGAAACTCAGAAGAAAATATGAAAAAGAAAATTATTGATGTAGTAATGGCACTTAAAAATATCGGAATAAGTTTTCCCGCTACGCTCTACTGAAGAAGCTACAGGTATCATATGTAAAGATTGTTTGTAATATATTCTCAGTGTCTGCGGCTGACTTCTCACTTTGTACAACTCCTTGATTTCTGGTGTGGAAGGAATTAATTTTCTTATTCACTGTGGCTTATTTCGCAGTGATGATTATTTCTCATCTTTTCAACTCTTTCCATAACATTCTTCTTTAGAAAGCTCCATTCTTATATTCTTCACAATTTTTTTTTTTATTTATTTGCCACAATGATAGTATTTAGTAACGTGTTAACCCTATTCTGCTCACTTTATAGACACGGTGGGTCGCCGCTGCACCGCTGATCTGCCGCGTGAGGGAAGTGGTGAGGTCCACGCTGAGGCTGAGGCTGACTGACACCACCAGCATAAGCACAGGTGAGTACCACTGTACCACTGTGATTACCATGGCAGGGAGAGGGTGAGCAGCTGGCGTGCGAGTGGGACTATCATGTTTACGATTTCTATTTTATGTACTGACACATGACACCTGAAGTACCTACAGTGTGAACTTCTTTTTCTTATATACACGATAGTATACGTCACAATTTTTATTTTTTTATTCGTTCTTCCTTTCATACCTTGTACGTGCCTGTTAGAAGATTGTAAGAGTGGTTAGGTGATTGAACTTGGTAGGTTAATTAAGTTAGATTATAAACAACGAAGTGCTTAGAGATATGGCAGTCGTTCTGTGTTGTCATCCGCTATTCCTACGGCCTGTGCCTTATTATTTACCTGGTAAAGCATCTTTCAAGTTATGTTGGGTTCATTATGTTATGTTAGGTACGGTTAGGTTCGGTTATATAAGCTTTTTACCCAAAAGTTAGGCAACTGCCGTATCTATAAGGGAGCACTATGAGGATACGGCACTCGTTAGGTTATGATTAGATTAGGTTATGTTAGGTTTGATTCGGTTAGGTTCGGTTATATAAGCTTTTTATATTTTATTATCCAAAAGTTAGGCACGTCGGCTGCCGTACCTGTAAGCACTGCCTAAAAACAAATTGCAACAACAGCGATTGATGTATGGATTGATTAGATATATAAAATAAGTCTGAAATTCAATTAGGAAAACCTTCTCAGAATTTATCAGGTAATGTGAAAATATAACACCCAATTCTCTAGAACATTGTGATGAAGATGTAAAGTAATACCATATATATTAGCCGTGAGGAGGGGCTACAAGAAGTCTAATTATTAAACATATATAATAGAAATCCAGTATACTTGGTGTCAAATAAGACTATTATTAATGTTGTGGTCATGTCTTTATTGCTAACCTCAAAGTCATAAACAAGAAAAGATCACTGTCATGTCTAACTTCTGAGGTGCAGATTAACTTTGGTAATTACCCTTCATGTACTACAGTGAAAAAAAGGAAGACTCACAAATGTATGAAGTAGCACATCATAGTATCCTGTTCTTGGTTATTATTTTACTCTATACTTTAAATTTGGCATATGTTTACTTACATTAATACTGATATAAGCAGTTTGGTCAGCAAAAAAAGCTGCCACAGCAATGTAAAAAACAAAACATTCCTTTTTCCTGGAATGACCATATATGTTTATATATAAAGAATTGTTTAAATTGTGAAACATCTTACAAAGAGACAAGTACCTTACAAAAGTCTTCATCTACCTCTGGTGTGTTTTGAGCATGAGCCTAAGACTTCCTCAAGCTCTTGTCTGTTGAAATTCTAGATAAGAAAAAATATTGTGGTTTCACAATGGTTAAAGCATAATTATACATTTCCGTAAAAAAGTAAGTAGGGGGCAGAAATCACCTGTTTCTATAAGCTTATACAGTCAATATACACTATATACATCATACACATTATTGCTACAACAAATTATTCAACTTATCGTGGGACAAAAAGGCACTTCCTAATTCAGATAACATGTTAGAACTCTATAAAAGGTATATACCAACATAAGATCTGAAGTAGTGTAACATAAACTCGTAACTTTGGGAATGTTAAGGAACTTAGGAAGAAAATCCTAAATAAACTACATAATTGAGATCAAAATTTGGCCAAGTAAAATTGATGACTCATTCTTACTGCCGGTAAGAACTGAATTTTTAATTTAAGACTAAGAGCAGTTATGAATGGATGAGCTGTATTTGGGTCTGGCTCACACACATGAAGATGCAGCAGCAAAAATACAATGCAGCTTGGTCATTTCCCTCACTGTACAAATTCAAAGACAATCACGCACCATTAGTATGCATGGCTTCATATATGTATATATTTTTTTTCACTTTCATTTTGAATTATATGAATGTTTGTGCTTAAGGTTGAAGTTCACTAAGTAAGAAATTGTGTGGAATGATAATATATATTACTTTGGCTGCTACACTCACCTAAGGGTGTTAGTGTAACATTGTGTGGACCCCTGAGACTAGTAGTACCTTTGTAATTCCTTGGGCAGCTGAGCAAGAGTGAGGGTATAGTCATTTCAGTTTCCTAACTCTGTCATTTTACCCTACAGGATACATTGTAGCATGAACACCCAAGATACATATAAATATATTTACATTTTACTATGTTTTCTTTAAGTATTAGAAAAAAAATTTTATTAGCTGCTACATGGTGGGGGTAAATTTTCCATTTTTTTTTTTTTTTTACCTATGACCAAACACCAATTTTCAAGCTAATCCTAAATTCTCCATCAACTCTATGATGCTGAAACTTTACTACTGTGGGAACAAAGTCCTCATAATAATAACCCACAGCATGAAGACATTGTGACTCACTCATTGTGAAAAAAAAAGAAAAAAAAAACATACAAAACCCATTATAAACATTCATGCTATGGTTAACACAGGAATCACACACATTTGTTTCCCATTCCCTAAGAGCATGCATGCATTCAGGCTGGCAGTATGTCAGTCTTGCAGAAGTCTGAGGGTGTATCATAGAAGGAACCTGTGAAGCCTGTCACCAAAGGTGCCCATCCGTCACACATCATTGGCATAAACCAATAGGGTGAGAGGGTTCAAGAAGTCATCTTACACCATTTACACTGACTAGCCAATTTTTAGTAGTACTACTGTATATGTTTAATGAAACTACAAGCTCATGTTCAACAAGACATCAAGTGTATAAAATTCGATCATGTTACAAATGTACAACAAAACTGGGTATGTTAAAATATTCTCGAAAGAATTGCTTTGTGCCCAGTTAGTTTTAAAAGTAATAGTGAAGAGAGCATATAGGGTCAGTTTCATAAAGAATTCGTCATATAGGCAGAATGTACAAGTATTTGTTATATCAAACAACAGGCAATATAAAATTATGGTTAAGTTAAGTTAGATGACCCTTGAGCACAGTTTTTACAAATACTGTAATTAAGACTAGATTAAGCCTCATGTCAGAGAGCAGTTTCCATTGATTCTTTCTCATCATTTTCCTTGTCTTTCTCTGAGGGTAGAATTTCAGATACTGGATCAGGGGCGATTAATGACACATCAGGAGGTTGTGGTAGTTGTTCAAAGGTAGTATTAGGAGTTGAGTGAGCAACGTCATCCACTGGGGAAGAGGAAAGGGATGCAGCCTTGATGTTATTAGAAGAGGCACAAGGTTCACTGTAAGCTCTAGCAAGAGGACCTCGTACATTCTGAAGTGAAGAATGCTCAGCACTGTCTGAACTGCTGTACTCCTCTTCTTCATCCTCTTCCTCTTCCTGCTCTACAACTTCTCCTCCGTGGTCCTCCAAGATGGTGGTACTAATGATCTCTGTCTTTGGAGTACGGAAACGTCGCCCACTTCCAAAGCGGCTCTGGAAAAGTAGTGCCCTGGCAGTGTTGCGAGAAGAGGGTGGAATAATAACACCTTCACCTCTCGATTGTGAGGGGGAAGGCTGTGGTGGCTTCACCACAGGGGCTGGAGGAGGAGAATATCCATATATTCCAGGACGAGAAGCTCTTAACATTTCCACTGCTGAAATCCTATGATTTCCACCAGCAGAGCTCATACTTTTATTCAGGATCATTTTCTTAAAATCTACTCGGGTGGTTTGCTTTGGAGTTGATTGGTTACCTTGTGATCCTTGCTGGTTCTGCTGATTTTGAGGAGATTCTTGACCACATGGAGGCTTCCTAGGACTTAGTCTTCCTTGAGACTCAAGGAGACTAAGACCTTCACTTGTTGATAAGTCCTGATAAGCTTCTGGAGGCTCAACATCTGCTGTAGGTGAGGTATCCTCGGAGTGGGACTCTGATAGCATATGCTGGGTGGTTGGCTGGCCTCCTATCTGTTGTTGATTTGCTGATTGATCTGGAGGCCAAGCACCGTATAGATTTTGAGCCTGAGGCCTGACAGTGTATGGTGGCAGAGGATTAACACCAAACACTGCAGGTGACGCGCTACGGCCCCCAGGTGTTGTGGTACTCTTCTGACCACTGTAATCACTGGTTTGAGTTGCCATTGCTCCTCGATGGTAATTGTAGTACTGAGGGTGACGCATGGCTGCATACAGTTCCTCTCGACTCATATAGCGTCGGCCACGAGACAGGTCTGTCACAGTGAGGTCAGTCACATCAGACATTACACCTTGTGATGCTGAATTAACTGACACAAAAGAAGCCTGACTGTTATCAGGTGGGGAAACAGGAGTGGTTGGGAGTGAACGTGGACCCAATCCCCCTCCCTGCTGTTGCTGTTGTTTTTGTTGTTGTTGTTGCTGCTGTTGTTGTTGCTGCTGTTGCTGCTGTTGCTGTTGATGATGCAGATGCATGGTTTGTTGCTGTGCTCGTTGACTGTAGTAATAAACTTCTGAAGAAGGGCTGCTGCGGTAGCTGTGGTCACCAGACATTTCGCTGGAGTAAGACGAGTTCATATCGGAGGACGCAGTGTCAGGGGAAGGGTAGCGGATGAAGCTAGAGTCATCTCGTGGCAACAACTTTCTTGCTCCCTTTTCTGAAGCAGCTTTGAATCCTCCATCATCATCCTCTGTTGATTCTTCTTTATTTTTCTTCTTCCTCCTAAGAGGCAATGTCCAAAACCACTTTTTCTTAGGTGATTTTTCAGTTTTTGCCTCTTTTTTCTTTTTATCTTTATCTTTTTCTTTTTTACTAGACTTTTCCTTTTTATCAAGAACTTTTTCCGGGGTACTGGGGTTAGAGGCGGCAGGACGCTGGCCTTCCCTGCTTTCCATGCCAGCTGTGTAGGAAGCCACACTTGACCTCCTGGAGAGTTGTTGGTGCTGCTGCTGCTGCTGTAAAAAGAGTTGTTGTTCTTCAACTGTTTGAGGGATATAAGACTGTCGCCTAGAGGGAGGAAGGGAGTTGTACCCTCGTTGGTGTCTCCCAAAGCCTGCAGGCAGAGTTCCTCCAACTTGCACATGCCGAGTCATGCCAATCCGTCCATATATATCACTATCAGTGAGACTGTGGTGGTGGTCTGAGTATGGGGGTGGCGAGGTAGAGATTGGGCGGGGTGGCTGCTGGGATGGACCTGCACCCCGCCCTTCAGGAAGTAGGCCTACACTCTGCAGACTACGCTGAGATCCGTACAGCATCCCTGAGGAACCACACATTGTTAACATTTTTATTTCTTCAATATTAATATGAACACTACTATAGCTTATATTAAGAATAGTAAACAGATGGAAAAAAATCCTAAGAATCTCCAGTTAACAAAGTAACTCGGTTGATAAACATGAATTTTATAGAATAGGTAGAAAGACCTCAAATAGCAATCGTAACATGGTAGATGAGCAGTGTGTTAGGAATCAAGGGAAGGTAGTGGTGGATGATACTCATGTTAGGAATGCCAGGAAAGAGTATCATCTATTTATCTATTTACTATATCTATGTACCTGGCTTACATACCCATTAAAAGGGAGTAACCAATACAAGACCTTTAGGGTTCAGGGAAGCTTTACTCTCCCCTCCCCCTCTGCACCCTGTCTTTTCTTAGGAGAGAATATAAGAGTATATAAGAGGTTGTGAACTCGGCACATTGGGTAGAGGTAGTTATTGGTCATGTCACCCATGAGCCCTTTTGCCCAAATTTGGAGTTAATTTGCCTGCATGTAGGAGCCAGTTTACCCACAAGTTTTATGTATATTTATTCATGTGTTAAGTGTAAAATAATGTAGTATTGAAAAATATCTAATACACAAAGTATTATGCATTAATATTGAAATTATTAATTGGAATTCATAAAATGAAATTCATAACTGATGCCCTACGCATTTTTGATCAGAATCAGAATCATAGAATTGTATAGAAATGATGACGTATGGACACATAAGTTATCATCAGATGAAGACCTCAAGCCCTTTGTATACTCATCCCAAAGAGCTAATGTTTTAGCTTCCGATTCCTTATACCGTCAAACCTTGGTTTTCGTATGCCCCAGTTTTCGTACAATTTGGTTTTTGACGACTTTTTTCGTCAAAATTTTGTCAGTTTTCGTACATCCACTCGGTTTCCATACAGTTGAAAATGGTCTGTACCAAACTGGTCCACCTGCCCACGTGACTCAGCTACTCATTTCCCAGAATTGAACGCCCACACAAAGCATCCCATGCGTTCGTGGCTCAGTCTGCCTTTGTTTCTTGTTGAGTGAGCATCACCCCGCACGTTCATCCGAAACATTTTGTAATAATCCATTGTTTTTTGTGCTTGTTTATTGAGTGCGACTGCTAAATAAGCCACCATGGGGCCAAAGAAAGTTCCAAGTGCCAGCCCTTTGATAAAGAAGGCAAGAAACACAATAGAATTCAAGAAAGAACTCATAGCAAAGTACGAAAGTGGCGTACGCGTGGCCAATCTTGCTGGATGTACTGGAAGTCTGCATCCATGTTCCAGAATGTGTCTTCTTCAGTGATTAAGGACATGTGTGCAAAGTGGAGTGAGTTGCAAAGTTTTGTGGAGAAATATCATCCTAACAAAGCTGTTGCAAGCCGTGTCTGCAACATGTTCAATGACAATGCCTTGTTCCATTTTAGGCAAATCTTAAAGAGACCCCAGAAACAGACCTCTCTGGACAGATTTTTGTGCGACAGGGGTCCAGTGACTCTCAAGCTGGTCCTAGTGCCAGTACAATACAAAGAAGGGAAGTAACCCCAGATAAGGCCTTGATACCTGAAGTCCTTATGGAGGGGGATTTCCCTTCCAAACAATAACCTCTCCTCCTCCCTCTCCCCTCCTCACCGTCTTCCATACACCAACAAGAGTCTTCAATAAAGGTAAAAGTGATGTTAAATGTTCATTTATCCATTTCATTAGTCATTTATATTTATTTCTCATTGTTTTCTGTATCTAAAACTATAGTTATTCTCTATAAAATGTATTTTTTGTTAATATTTTTGGGTGTCTGGAATGGATTAATTGGATTTGCAGACCAACCTCTTGTACCTATATTAAGACAGGGATATTATTACCTATATATATTAAGAATCCATAAAAATATACGAGGCATACACCTATGAAACATTTTTACTTACTAACCTACATCCATATAGCCTATGTCCAATGGAAAACACATACCTTAATCTCGGTGTTAGGCAAATACTCTTGCAAGACTTTCCAAAGAGCTCTTTCACTGTCAATTATTTTATGTTAAACTGAATTTTCATTTGGAAGACTGGGTTTAAAAAGGTGATTAAATAATCCCCCCCGAACTAGGCATTTATAGACCATATAGTTCTGCTAGGGTTAATGAGAATGCTACCACTCTCACCAAGAAGTTGCCATGAACCAGGATTGAACTTGCAACCTTTAGGTCACGAGCCTTACTTTAGTGGTGATAGCTGAGCCAGTTGCTGCTGTATGATTGTGGCACAAGTGTTCCATTTCTCTGCTTTACATGGGTTGACTTTAGGGTGGACATTATACTGCCAATATGTTGCATTTGGCCCTCACATTTTTTTTTATGTTATTAGTGTTTCCTAGACTGCCAATAAGCTTGACTTGACCATGTCTTGTACCCTCATCAATGACCTGGAACATAAGCTCACACTCTGTTGCAGCTCAGTGTCTCGTATGGCCGGATCTTCAATTGTATCAGGGGAGGCGGTGGCCTAGTGGCTAGCGGTCGGGCATACCAGCTCATGGTCCCATGTTCAAGCCCCGGCACGTGCTGGTCACTTATCTTTGATAATACCGGCCATAACACTATCCTCGACGGGACTGCAAAGCTATATGCGCGAGGAGCTTCCGTTGGCAGCATGAGCCTCTCTATATTAAACGAGGCGTCACTTAAAAAATCTAACCCGCGCTACTAACGGGCGGAGGCCGACCATCTAAGGCCTTCATTGAGCCTACTGGCACCATGGGTAAAGGATAAAAAAAATTTTAAATTAAAAATATAAAAAAAGTCTTCCCTCCCCATTACAGTATGGCTACCATAAAGCATGCACTACTTAAGACACCTCACTCAAACTAGAATGTTTTATTTACTCTGCCTTCTCCCTTTGCAGAATTCATTGTTATCTTCTTTTATCTAGAAAAAAAATGGATAGAACTTTAGGATACCACAATCTCAGCAGTATCTATATCTTGGCCTCACAGGTAACATCAATGTTTTCATACAAATTCTTCTTTCCCATTGAATTTTTCATGCCCATCCACCTAAGAGGCCAACTCTCACTAGCCTTTCATTGCTGTGTACTTAATACTATCCTCTTCCTCAGAAATTTTATTGTATATGTCCTGCTTCCTCAAGTTTCTGCTTCTTTACAAATATTTTCCTCGTTTTTATATGACTTGACATTTGCAGGATAGACCAAGGGGATATGAAATAATAATTATTGTTGATATGAGAGAGAGAGAGAGAGAGAGAGAGAGAGAGAGAGAGAGAGAGAGAGAGAGAGAGAGAGAGAGAGAGAGAGAGAGAGAGAGAGAGAGAGAGATTATATACATTGGTAATGAATGATAGATATATGAAATTACTTACCACAATGAAGTTCATACACATACATATTGCCACCATTTATACATCGTAGGACGTATATTAAATTCTACTTCAAGCCAAACCATAGTGGTAGTTTAGTTCAGGTCAAGTCACTTCCACACTGATGGGTCATTGCCAAAATACAAAAAATCAAAATAATGAATAGTACTAGAAAATCAAGTAATATTTTCAATAATTGTTAGAATAGTTATTATAGTAAAGCACAATTATGAAGTAAACAAGCCTTCAGTATCTTCTTAGGTATTTACTTCAATATTAATATCATGATGTTGAGCTGGAAGCAGATGATATTAATAATTTTCTTTGTTATCATTTTCAGTGAAGTGTCTGGTGTGTAATGTTAACAAAATATATCATTTGAATATTATTCAATCACTTAAAATGCTGTTGAAAACAGTTTCAACAATATTTGTGGCCAGACTTGAAACTGCATCAACAAAAAACAAGAACACTAAAGCTTTATAAAAAAAAATAAATAAAAGAATCAAGTAAATGAAAAATCAATCATCAAACCATGCAGGACTGTATCATATTCATGCATCACGTCATGTCACGTCAGGCATGGGCCATTCACAACAGACATGCAAGAGTAAGCAAACATAAAGAAGGTAAACTGCACTGCCTCTGGCAAGTCAGCAAAGACCAATAAAATGGTAAATCAGGGATACGAATTGTCACATTGATGAGAGCAGCAATAAGGTTGAGGGGACACCAAGGAGCAAACAAAAACTCTGCTTCAAATGAAGGCTGTATATTGTGGTCTTGATACAAGTGGCTGTAACATGCTTCACCACAACAGAAGGAGGGCACTGCAGGCAAGGTGGATGGAAATGTCCAAAATCTAATAAAATCTAGCTTCAAAATTTGGCTGACATCAGTCACCTTCACCAAGTGTTTGTATGTGATAGAAAAATGTAACTTTTGCTGATGTGCATTTGTCATAAAATATATTTATATATACATCTGCCAGCCAAAAAAGAATACTTACTAATGAAATGATTTTACTAATTTAGCTTCCAGTGGTGTTGTAACCGTGAAGGTAACCCGTGCCCAGCAGAGCAGTACCACAGAGGCTCCTTCCCCACCCTTACCATCACCATTACCACCACCACCACCACCACCCAAACCACCCTGCCTGGAGTGATTGCTCCACAGAAACAGCACATAGTAGGTAGTCTTATCCTCTTATCCATCTTACTTTTAACTAAAACATTGAATAATGTTCTTAAATTTCTGTACACAAATATTTATTATAATAACTATATTTTATCTTTGAACACAACTGTTTCACTTCAGCACAAGTGCTTCACATAATATGTATAACCAGAAAGAATCTCAAAAGTATTGTATAGATTAACCTAAAATGAAAGTTCTGAGATAACATTGTAAATATCATACACTTACAATTCAAATCAACCAAATTTTATCAATCTCTTACTCCCTTAATTAACAGAACTTTAGCTTCTGCAATGGCAGCATCAAAAGTGAGCATCAGTAACAAGGGAGGAAGGCAAAAGCAGAGGTGAAGTTTCTGAGCCTTTGTTAAGCTGGGTTTGGGAAGTGGAAGTGGAGTTTGGAGTGTGCAACATGAAGCAATGAAGTAAATGAAATAGTGCAGTTTTCACAAAACAAAAGTAAACATGCAAACATATTAAGGCAAAATTATGTGCAACTACCTATGTTTATCTCTCGCTCTCTCTCTCTCTCTCACACACACACACACACACATATACTTTAAGCAATTAATTTATATCAGCAAAATCTCATAATTGTCATGGGTAAACATTTAAACAATTTAACTCAAAGCTAAAGCATTATCCACATTGTACACAATTTTTTACAGAAATGTCAGGACAACAACATATATAACTAGTGTTACCACAAATTGTTTCCAACTCTAGAAAAAAAAAATTCTCTTGTACTGTCAGGATAGCAAGAACAACTGTGATATCACAGACCTGAGAACATTGTCAGTGGAAAAAAAGGTTCACTGGTTCAAAAAATGGTCTTTTCACTCTTTTCCAGTATGCTTAGCAGTATCAGACTATTAATAAAAGTTTAAAGCAAATAAATGTACTGAGAGTAGATCAGCCTTATTCACAGTATCAGACTCAGTAGAAAACATGGGCCACCAAGTTTGGTTTTCCATATCAAACACCATCACTTTACTTTTCTTAATGATAACCTATAATTTCCTTCTTTTGTACACAGTATCAAACACATCTACTAGCTTTTATAATCCCCTCTTATCTTCTGCAATCGGGACTGCATCGTCAAATAGCTTGTGTCAGTGGTAGTGTCATAATCAATGCCGTTTAACTATCTATCTATTAATATACCCAGCTTACTCCTCCCTTCAACGGGGGTAGCCAAGACAAGGTGTTCAAGGTTCAGAGAAACATTACTCTCCCCTCCTCCTCTGCCCCATCATTTAACGTTACAGTTTTCTATATTTTGCATTTATGTACAATAATTCAAGAAGTATCTGTTATTTGTATATCTCCTCGCTTTTTTTGGTTGTCTCTTACAGTCCACTGGAAAACAGTGGTAGTATTCTTAGAGATCCCACCACAGTCTTTTACTAGCTGTTTCAACCTCTCCTCGGAATCAGCCACTAGTGCAGTATCATGCACAAATGGCAGGTGATTCAGATTCCACTCTACCATCAACATCCACTACTATAACCTCTACCTAACATTCTTGCATTTACCTTCCTTACAACTCCATCCATATAGATATTAAATAAGCAAACTTTCTCTAAATTCATGGATGACTAAAACACCACCTTACCCTTTGTCAAATATTTCTCTCACTCATCTATGCATCCCCTCCCTCTTCTAAAAATCACACTGCTCATTGCAAATTACTCCCTCTCTAATCCTCTTAATCAATACCCTCCCATACACTTTACCTACAACACTCAATATACTTAAACCCCCAACACTAGTGTGTACATGCATTCATACTTATCACCCTTACCTTTATACGAGGAAACCACACGTGCACTTGGTGAGGCAGTTGGCACCATAATGCTCATGAAGCTTACATGCAACAATCTTAATAATCACTCAACAACCTTACTAACCACTCAACGACAGTCATTCTGCCACTTGTCAAACATTTTACTGCACATCTATCAAAACCTGTAGCTTTCCCTGCTCTCAAATCCTTTACTGCCGCCTGCACTTCCTCCTTTGTGATCCTAGCCCAGGTTGTCTTTGCTCCCTTCCAACTGCAACAATCTCAGCCTCTCTAAGTTCATTCCGCAATTTCTCAAAATGCTTTGCCTATCTTTTCCTTACTGGGATCAGATGAGAGGGAATTTATATGGATATAGGTATGCCTAATTAATAGTCTGCTGCTCTTTCCCAAACTTTTGCTGGGTAGGAGACTTTAGGCTGAGATATCTAGGTTTACTGGGAACTATCAGTACTACTCAAATGTGTATTTCTATGCTCAGTATAGTGGAAATAATTCCCATTTGGTTAAATCAAGCAATATAGCATTATTCCACCAACTGCTCTTATTTTTCGTTTAATTTTTTTTGGTGGGGGGAAGGCAAAGGGAAGGGAAGGAGTCAATTTCACCAACAACTTCTCTGTGCTCTCATGGATTTCTTTACATTCTAGGCCTATTTGTGCAGTGAAACCCTAGTGAAACCATGCCTTAAATGCAAGAAAAGCAGAGACAGTGAATGCTCAATTTAGTGGAAAGTTTGATATAATGGAACTATGCTTGGCTGACTTAGTTTGTTAAGTTGAGCTCATACTATATATCTATGTACCAGGCTGTCATCGGGGGTAGCCAAGACAAAGTGCTCAAACACACACCCATGCATACATACACATACACTTGTCTCACTTAGCACCTCTATCATACACAATCATCTTTCCTTGCTCAACAGATATTCCTCTTTCACTCGACGCTCTTTTTACAACGTCCATCTATTCCATTTGTGGCCTTCCTCTCATGTCAGATCCTATTATTCTCTTCACCAACCAGTCCTCCTCCATATTATATATATATATATATATATATATATATATATATATATATATATATATATATATATATATATATATATATATATATATATATACAACATTCATTATCAGACTTAAAAACAATATTTGAAAGCCATTAAAGTAGTATTCCTTCTCGCTGGAACACTACCTTGTCAAAGTGAGAAAGCTTGTTATAGCTCCACTGATCATTGAAATATTTATCACTGATCAGTGGAGCTAAACTAGAGATGCAACCAAACTAGGCAGATCCACTGTAGAAATTATACTAAAAGTGTTTTCCCACCAAGCCAGCGTGGTGTGCTATGAGCTTAAATATCCTATTATGACCACTACATCCATGTCATGGCTCACAGTCTCCAGCAGCAATTAAGCAACTTATGGAGTTATGTGAAAAATAATGCTAAATAAGAATTGTAAAACTTTTTTCCAGCCCTGAGATCACATGACTACAGATGAACTAAGTCAATAGCTTGCACACTTCCACTGTTATTTTATTTTTTAATAGCAATCTATGATATGAGGGAGAGTAAAGTCTCCCTGAACCGTAATTGCCTTGTCTTGGCTACCCTCTTTTTAATGGGAATATAAGCCATGTAAATAGATAGATAGATGATATGTATATGTGCACATAAAAAGTAGCACTGTATCATAAATATAATGAGGATATAGGTTGATACAATGATGTGGAAGTACTATTCATGCAAGCAGATGTAGGCATAGACTAATCCTACTTAGTCAAACAATAGATGCACCAAACAAGGAAGCATCCACCAAGCCCTTTCATTAAAACATGGAAATGACTGCTGCACTGCTTGTCTTCTCTCTTGCCATGTAGTATGTGGTTTAAAAATAAGTTTTTTCTTCAACTCAGGGAATGGTATTACATATTATATTTTACTGTAACTGACCACAAAGCTGTTAAATGATATGTTGTGACTAGGTTAGTGAAGAATTGTATGGTATCGTCTGGTATTTTTAAAAGATGCCCTGTCATCACCAGATTTCAGTGTCAGTTGAAGGCGATTCTACTTTCTTTACCATGCCAACAATGCGAGGTTTAGTGTCATTTAATTTAAAACTTGAACTAATACCACTATGATCCACTGCAATTTCATTCTCAATCTTATTTTCTTTGCTTTTGCCTTCTCGTGGAGTTTTTAAATCATGAAGCAGTGTTGGATTGACCATCACCTGAGCTCCATAAAATCTCCGCTGACCAAAATTAGGATTAGTGACTTGACCTGGACTAACAGGACGCTTCACTGCCAAGCTCTTGCTAGGACTCATATAGTTTTTCATAGGTTGGCAATGAAAAGGTCTACCAATGGTGCCTCTAGGACCATAAACTATAGTATTATTAACAAGAGGTAAATTACTATCTCTAAAATCATCTACACTGCTTGAGCCTTCAACACGACGGAAAAAATTGTTGGTTGCTTCAGCAAGAGGGGTAGTTGCTAGTTTGTAGCTATTATTTCTTTGAAAAGGGCTGTTATTCGGTGATCGAATATTTTTTAGTGGAGATGTCTCCATATTTCTCCTATGCAGTCCTGACTTATCCTGATATGAGCGTGACAAGCTAGCAGTATAGGGCTGATGGGTGGCCAAGCGAGCATGGGCCAAAGCTAAGAGCACACGGTCAGTAGAAGGATCAAGGTCACTAGCTACGGGAGATGCCTGTGCACTAGCAAAGTGTGTACCTGGATCAGTGCGCAGGTGTTGGTGAGTGAAGGCCTCAGTGCTGTGTTGGACACCCCGATGAGGGCTGGAGGTGATGGGGCCCTGTACAGGAGTGGGTGCACGAGATGTGGTGTCTCCAGGGGTGTATCCCTGTGAGTTTTGTGAGCGCTGGCCACTTTTACTACCAGACTGACTGCCCTGAGAAGTTGGTGCAGCTGCTACCATCTGCTGTGGAGCTGCCCCTGACAAGACCTGTCCCTGGACATGCACGTAGGCCCCTGCCCGTTGACTTCTTGGAGACATGGGTGTTCCTTGAGAGGCCATGATTACACTTCCAGAAGTGGCTACTGTTTGAGGGAGTGGCTGGGCTTGGGGTTGTGCTGGAGGGGGAATGTGCTGACGTGCTTGTTGGAGCTCTTGATGGGTTTGATATATTGGCTGTTGAAGTATAAGTTGCTGTTGCTGCAGTTGCATTTGAGCTTCATCTTTTGTTTGATATAAATATTGTTGCTGTAATTGTTGCTGTTGCAATTGTTGCATTTGTTGCTTTTGAAGCTGCTGCTGTTGGAGTTGCTGCAGCTGTTGCTGTTGTATTACTCTTTGAGCTTCTTGGCGTGTTTGATAAATCTGTTGCTGTTGCTGTTGTAAAAGCTGCATCTGTGCCTCTTGTCGTGCTTGTAATATTTGCTGTTGTTGTTGCCTGAGTTGCTGCTGTTGTGTAGTTCCATATATGCTATTGGAGCTTCCTGACACACTTGGAATTTGTTTATCTTCATCTTCACCCTTTCCAACAAAAGCTGTTTGCTTCTGGCTGCTTGGAGACTGAGGTTGTGGTGTTGGTTGTTGTAGCCTCTGCTGAGGAAGAGGTTGAGGCGTACGTGTCATGGATGTCTGAATTGGCACCGGGGATGGAGCAGGGGTCGTGTTGCTTTGATGAGAGCTAAGAGGTTCAGATTTAGGCTGTGTTTTGACAGACAGATGAGGTGAAGCAGTTTGTTTAGATGAAAGTAGAACAGATTGTGGCGATACATTTGACAACAGTTGAGAGGATGTCGGTAATTGTGTTGAGAGTGACTGAGATGACGGTACTGTGTGAGGCTGTGTTGCTTGTATTGGATGCGGGTGTGATGACACTGGATGCGGCTGTGTAAGTATTGGGCGAGGTTGAGTTGAAACTACATGAGGCTGTGAAGGTAATGGTGGGTGTGGCTGTGGCTGTGGCTGTGGTGATGGATGTGGTAGTGAAGGGTGGGCTTGTGGTACCTGATGGGCTTGTGATGGCAGTATTGTTTGTGGTTGTGCTGGAAGAACTGGATGAAGTTGTGGTGTGTGTGTAGGATGAAGTTGTGCTGAAGGAGGTAAGTGAGGCTGTGATGCCAGGGATAAAGAAGGTTGTGGTGGGAGTACTGAGTGAGGCTGTGCTGTGTGAGTAGGATGAGGTTGTAATGAGGGTACAGGATGAGGCTGTGACAAAGGAACTGGGTGAGATACTGCAGGAAGCACTGAAGGAGGTGGTGTTGAAAATGGTAGAGGAGACTGTGGTGATGGCGACGATGATGAATGGATTTTAGATAGCAACGTCTGCTGTTGGGGAGAAGACTGAGCTGAACATGATGTAGATATTGTTGTATGTTGTGAAGTACTTTGGGGTTTATGGGTAGAAATTGGTATTGATGGAGTGGTTGTCACTGATGAATGTGTGCTTTGGGGTGCCATAGGAAGATATTGTTTGGAGTGAGAAAGACCCACTGGTCCTGAAGGTACATGTGTTGCACCGTGTGGAAGGGGTTGCTGGGGTCGCTGTGCCATTGGATGAGGCAGTGGTGATATTTCAGCGTTAGCACTGGAGGTAGGAGGAGGTGGCAGTGGAGTATGCTGTATGCTACTTGATGCTCCAGATGCTGAAGATTTGATGTGTGCTGTACTAGGAACAGTTGAGCTGACAGTACCTCCCACAGTCCTTGTTTGTGTAGAGCTTGTAACTTGTGGCTTGATGTATGGTCCTGGTTCAAAAGAGGAGTGACCCTTGCGGCGTGGGAGACTGTCTGATGAGTAAACTACCTTTCCATCAGAGTTTAGGGTTACTCTGGCACCAGCTTTAGCAGGATTAGCTTTCCTTCTCTCTAGGGAGTTAGTTGGAGTGATAACAACATTTTGCTTCACACTGGATGGCACAGCACTGAAGGGGTGAGCAGAAGTGGTTGTGGGTGGTGGCAGTTCTTTATATGATATGAGTTCAGAACTAAGAACCTGTCCTTTTTCACCTTGAGCTTTATGTTTTTCTTCTTTTGATGTTTGCCTCTGTATTTCAGTGTTTTGTGAATCATCACTTTCTTGTGATAATCTTTTCTCTCTTTCAGCTTGTTTGACCAACGATGGTCGTATTAAAACAGGGTGGTCAGGATCAGGCCGAGTCGGGGCAGATACTGCTGCAGTGTGCATGATACCCTTGAGGTGGGCGTTGATATCACCATCCTTGCCCCGAGGGATGACAGTAAGTGTTGGAGTATAACTATGGGACACCACAGGAACCTTGGCTCCACAGTCCTTTTCACTAGTACTGTCATCTACTGCACTCTTTCCACCACTAGTAGCACCAACACTTTTTGCACCACCACCACCACCACCACCACCACCACCACCACCACCACCACCACCACCACCACCACCACCACCACCACCACCACCACCACCACCACCACCACTTTTTGCACCACTGTTCTGAAATGACAGCATTTTGGCTGTAACACCGTGAGATTGCCCTTGACACACAAGGGAACCCAAAAGTCCCTGAGGAGGTGTTTGTTGTCCTTGGTTGTCAATTTGTGACCCTGAACTGTCTCTAGACAGCGGAATATTCCCAGACCTAACACTCTCATCATCACTCTGAGGAGGTGTTATAACACACATTGATGGTATACGACTGGAATTAATTGTAGTTTTAACTCTTAAGATCTCTTGCCTATCTGCCTCAAGATCTGACTCAGAACATTCCATCTCAGGAGAAGGCAAGCTAAGCTGGCGTGGACTTGTGGGTTCAGTGGGAGAACTGGATGTTTCACGACCACTGTCGCCATCACGGGAACTTTTGCTATCACCGTCCTGACTGTTTGTCTTGTCTGGGATATCAGTTGCCACATCTTCACGTGAAGATGTAGATCCATTTACATGAATCACTGTTATTACACTTTCTCTATTTTCTTGTTTCCTTTCCAGAGAGCTCACCCTCTGAGGAGGCTTTGGTGGAGTCTTTTTCTCTGGATTCCTCATAACTACTGTTCCAATGCTGGCAGAACTGTTTGTAGTGCCAGTACTCCCTTTTCCAAATAGTTCGTACTCACTCTCAGCTAGCTTGTTTCCTTCATAACTGACAGAGCGAATACCACTGTCTATATGGAAGGATGTGTAGTAGCCTTCAGTGTCACATGAGTAAGCTGAGCCAGTGTCATCATCTAGGAATGGTATGTCCTGTATGTCTTGAGTTGGGGTCAAAGTGCCGTCACTGGTGTGGGATGAAGTTGAGGGAAGATCGTCAGTTGTTCTTGAGTTTGTTCGCAGATTACTTGAAGGAGATGATGATCGAACGTGCAGAGACCTGAAGATAGAATGACTATAAGGAACTTGGTGTGTAACAAAAATTTTTGATGTCAGAAAATCTGTCTCTTGGAGCCAATTATAAAGGACGAGCCAAGGTACTCGCCGCTGCCCAGGTAAACAAGGGGGCTGAGGGGGAAAAAAGAAATCCTAAACAGACCAAAAGAAATTCTTTTACAGCTCTAAAATTTGTATCTATTATTTCCATGGCTCAATGCATTTCAATAGCCAATATTATTGTATTTATTTTACCTGCTAAATATTTACCAAGATATAATTGTTACAATCACAGCAATTTTTCTATATCATTGTTAATTTTTGAGTGCCTCATGGTAAACCATGTTAACTTTATTGCCCTTTCTTTCAGAGAAAATGTAGAGTCAACAAGAATTACCGACTTGAGAGCAGCCAACGTAGAGGTGTCTGTGAGAGGACAGATTTTATACAGTTTTATACATGTCCAAGTCTCTGATCCAAGAGAATACTGTTCCTTAACCCTCTCTTTACCTTCATAGATACATTCCTTCCTTTCATAATTCTTGTAAGTGATCCTATGACACATCTGCCTTTCACAGCCCTCTCTCTTATTAACCTTTCATGCATCAAAAGTATTCAGTCAGTAATAGTACTAATAATGTGCTCACTTACTCTGAAGGGATTGAGTCTTGTTCGTATGAGGATGTTGGCGATGCAAGTGGTCGATGATGGTCTGACTCAACAGAGGTTCGAGTGCTGGAAGATGCCGACCAATTACCGGAAGATGAGTGAGTGCATTCGTCTTTTGTTCCTTCTCTGTTGAAATACAACCCATTATCATCTCACAATTTCACATATAAAAGCAGGCAATTTATAATATTAAACTGTTCCTATAATACATAATAATAATGTTAAGCAATTTAATTGTAGTATAAACTATGCGCATGTAATATATAGTAATAATTTCAACATTGGAATACATAATTGACTATCAGTAATTTTGCATCCATTGTGTATAAAGACCAAATGTCTATTGAAGCAATACTGGATAAATCATTTTACATAATTTCTATAAAGTTGAATGTTATAGTATTTGCAATTTTCAAAAAATAATCAAAACAAGCTAAGCGGTTTAATTTATTAATTGATTTACTTATTTATTTATCTATTTTTTTCTTTTTACCAATTCAATGCTGAATCAGTCATATAAACCAGGTATTGTTATATTATATGGTTGTTATATTGTTATGGAACATAAAGATATACAAATAACAGATACTTCTTGAATTATTGTACATAAATGCAAAATATAGAAAACTGTAACGTTAAATGATAGTATTTGATAATAAACAAAATTCAAATCTTCATATTTAAAACAAATCCAAGCAAAAATTACATGCTCAATTTCTTGGTCTACATTAATATTACAATGTAGCCCATATCTACTTGAACAAGCCAATAAAAAACATACACAATAACTAATTAAAGTTTGTCTCATGCACATCACAATATTACTAGATGTGGTATACTAATAAATTTGCTTAATCCACACAAATAAGCCATACTTCAGGTCATCAGTTCATAAGAAATTAAACATCTTTCACAAAAGTTTATATACGATACTGAAATATTGTGATTATCCACTCAAAGCCAATTATAGTTCAGGGATTGCTTTCTGAAAATTATGATTTAACTATAAAGTTACGCCATTACAGTATGAACTCACATCATCTGACATGCACTTATCAATACATCTGTTTCATCATGCGTAACTAATGGTGTCTTCATGCCACCTCCTACCATTCAAAAATGCTTCAATATTCAATCATCCATGGCGAAAGCTGCATCCTTGGTGAGCTACTGGAGACTGTGTAACTAGGTAAGCCACTATTATGTGAACAAGGCTGACTGACACATGCAAGGACATATCGAGTCTTCAAAATTATTATGATCATCATCCATAAACAATTTTGCAGTGCTTGTCTTATGAGCTGGCCACCCCTAGTGGGTTCATAATACCCTGAGATAACAAATGTAGTGTGTAGATCTTTAGTTTTTTTTTGTTATTTTCCCAAGAATTTCTACATACCACAGTTTATATTCAGTCCTAAGAAGTCACAGTGACTCTGTGTTCTCAGACATTAGGCTGTTATAAGCACAGTATCATATAGTGATCAGCCTTAACCACAACTTGCCAACAAAATCAAGTTACACTATGACTTTTTCATATTTCATGACTTATTTGAAACATGGTGTATTATTAAAGGGCATGGAAGTGAAAAATGGATGAAAATATTGTATCAACAATCATTTACTAAATGCAAGTGTGACTGGGAATGGAATGAAATACAGAGATCAAGGATCCATGCTGTAGAAACAGTTTTGAATGATAATTAATGAGTGCATTATAGTGTTGTGATTGATATATCACCAGAGTACTAAACAACCTGGGAAACAATGTTAATAATAAGGCCACAATCCTACAAGTTTTTGCTGAATATTCATTCGTCTTGAACAAGTGTACCATTAAGTGAGGTTAATCTAAGATAGGGAGGATATATCAAGAATTATTTTTCCTTGAAAATTTGGGATCATCTTATATAACCAGGCACTTCATGACCCAACACATATGGTATTAATGATAGTAAACAAGCTCAGCTGGAAAGGCAAGTGCCCTCAGTATTTTCATACTGCAATGAAGTTTTCATAAATTCAGCTAAGGTTTAGTTCAAAATCATTGTTAGCCAGCATCTGAGTGGTGAAAAACTACATACATCAAACACATATGAGGTCACTTTTCATGTCACAAGATTAAAATTTGCAAACTACTGGTGTGAAGTATGCAGAAATATGCATTTTGAAATCGTGCTGGTTTTCACTTAAACATTCATGCAAAAAGTCCACACAAATGAATGCGGGTGTGTATATATATATATATATATATATATATATATATATATATATATATATATATGAATATGAATATATATATATATATATATATATATATATATATATATATATATGAATATATATATATATATATATATATATATATATATATATATATATATATATATATATATATATATATATATATATATGTATGCAATATGTTAATATTCACAACTGAAATAGCAAAATTTTTGCTACCATGAGGCACAACACAATCACATATTTAGTAACATACCAGTATAACTCTCCCACAATGAAGGAACTTCAGTTAATGTGAAGACACTTAAATCAGCTTTTCTTTATTGCTGACATGAATTTTATGTAATTTCAACCTTGTTGTCTCATGTGTTAACTCATGGGTGTTGGGCCATGCCCCAGAGATAGCTTATACTCTGGGGAAGTGTTGAGGTGCACTGAGTGAAAGCAAGGAAGGGAATGTTACCACTCACTAAAATAAAACAAATTACAGAAATCTATGTGTGCAATGCTACAATTCTATAATTATATTTTCTAAGATGAAGAAATACGTACTGATATTTTCACGATTCACAAAAGCATTCAGTGGAACTATACCTCAGCTTTATAGCTACATTCATAGCTGGCGACTGTGTCAAAATGGGAAGGTGTGACCTCTGCCTCTGTGCAGTAGTGTCACGTTTGGAGTTCTTAACTATCTCGGAGATGTGGGGTGCCAGGGCCTGCCTGGACCCTACTACTGGGGCAGGGTTACCTCCTGAAGACCCACCTCCTTCTTTGTCTGTTAACTCATTTTCTCTGCAGGATCAATCAAGTTCAAGGCTTAATGCTTACATGAAAAACAATTCTACTGTTACCAAGTGAAATCACTGAAGAAGTGGACTATTACTTACAAATTACACCATTAACTCTATTTTAAGCAAATAACTTATACATGTATTAAATATGGTCTGCAAAGGTGTAAACAAAGTAATAATAGATCATATAAATAACAAACTACAATCTTACCTAAAAGTGTTCTCCCTGGCCATGCGCCGAGATATTGTGTGAACATTGCGAGGTACTGCTGGAACATATACCTCAACACCCAGAGAAAGAGGATGATTCTGTGGAATTCATAAAAAAACTATACTTATTCTGAAGTTTGCAGAAAAATGGACATAAAAAAAATGCAAATATCTGACATATCGTTCCGTCCGGGAATGTCCCTCAAAGGGATAGCCATGGCATAAGAGCCACCACCTGTTCCTATTCACACACTCCCTCCTTGCTTGTTCAATCCCTCCTCCTCTATCAGCAACTTTTTCATGCATGTACTCCTTTACCCAATCCTTACAACTGGCAGTTATTTCCATATAAGGCCTTAGAAATAATTTTGTATGAAAAATACTTAAATATTGCATAATGGTATATACTAAATAAATCCTGAATTTTAAAAATTACCAGTTTACATAAGAATAATGTAGATAAGCAGAAATAAGCTTTATATGATGAAATAACAGACTAAGAGATTGACATATTAGGATGAGCTGCATCAGGTTTATTCTTATCTTTAGTAGTACATATATCAGCATTATGGACTTGATATAAAACATTTTATACACATGCGTAACCCCACGTGATACCTGCTGAAGTATTATTGATTCATACATGAGGTTGGTCTTTTATGAACAACAAAGTGAGGAGCGAATGCTAAGGGGAGTCAACAGAAATTAGTTTGATTAAATTTGGGTGCAGATTTAGAAACATAAATGTCTTATTTTCCCTTAAATTTTCAGAAGCAACATAACACTAGGATGACATATCCACACAAAATATCTCACACACTGAGCGCAGAAAACCCCCACTTAATCACAACTGTCAATATATAGCCATACATTACATTAACATAACCATACTGACATACCTCTCGCTCTGAGCTGGTCTTGGTGGTATTTGATGTGGTTTCAAGGGTTTCTGTAGTGTCAAAGGAACGATCAGTGAAGGAGACACCTCCACGAGAGCTGGGCGACCCGGACCGTGGGGAGGACCTGCCACGCCCAGACCTATACACAAGATTAATTAGTGTGTGTATATTATATATCTTTTTGAAGTTAATAAAAAAATCCTGAAAATTAATGCTCCACCAATATTCAACAGCTGAAGCTGTCAAAACATTCAGGCATTCACTTACTTTCTGTTCATAAGAATATGAACAGAAAGTAAGCTTTGTGCAGTGGCAATATCATATCAAAAGAAGTTTAACAGAGGTGTGTTGATTGCTACACAAGTATATCATAAGTTGATTCCACCATATATTGACTTGTCTGTAGTAGTATTAAATTTTTTGTTAAAACAAGTATCATGAGCATAACTTACGATGTGGAGGCTGCCTCTCTGTCTGCTAGAGCTATCTGGACATCTCGTGTGTCGGCAATAGTGTTCCTCCTCTTGACACGCTTCCGCCGATGTTTTCCTTTGTAGTATTCAAACTGAAAGTGAAAATGTTCAAATGAATCTTATTTATTGTTTCAGTGAAAAAAGCTTTTACTAACAACATACCACATTTAACTTTAATCTACTATATGACCTTTACATACTACAGAATGTTCTGGTATATCATATGTCAACATAATTGGGCTTAAAGCTTTCCTGTGAAAATCTTAAGAGATTCAACAAACAGTAAAAGAGTTGATGGTAAACAATTAGTTTACCTAGACAAGGTATGAAGTGAAAAAAAACTCACATGGACTAGTGACTGCCGGAACTTTTCAAGTCGCTTAAAACCAGTGCCAGAGACATCAATTTGAACCAGTTCAGGAGGGAATTTCAGAGAAAGGGCAAGAACACGCTGTTCAGGAGAGGGCAGCTTGTGAGCAGCTGGTTCCTTCTGTGGGGGGCATACCCTGACCGGCACTGAAGGGGACACCGGGGACAGGCACACCTCTGTCAGGGTTTCATCGTCAGAACACCATTCCCGAAGAGCAACAAAGCTGGCTGGCTGTAAATCAGAAACAATATAAAGATTAATTAAAATCTCAATAAAAGGGAAACCTTAACTATCAATGTTAAAATCTAATAAAAATTGCTGCCAATTTTTTTTTTAATAATGTTATTTTTTGTCATCCAAACTAGTGCATGCTACCAGTATTTTAGTTATGTGACATGTGAGGGTTGAAAGTTGTTAGGTGTATATTTGTATTCAAGAGAATGACCATTTTTCTTTTTATGACTATGATAAAAGTAGCCATTTCTCACAAATGTTGTGTGGTGTATAAGAAAAACACATAACAGGAATACAATCCTCTAAAAGAAAGAAAAAAGTAATGAAATTATAAGTTAGAATCTGAAATAAAATTTCGAAATATCTTCAAATGGGAAAATAGACACTATACCATCATCATCATCAGCCTCTAAGTTCACTGCAAGAGGAGCTTCTCCACTTAACTCTATCAGCTGCCTATCTATTCCAGGTTACCCAAGCAAAACTTCCTATCTCATCTCTCCGTCTGGTTTTCTGTCTGCCTTGCCTTCTTTTACAGGATGTACTTGCAAAAAGTATGAGGTGGGTAAAACTCAAAAAAAAAAAAAAAAACTTCCATTTCTCTAATTCTAGTAATATGTGTGGCTACATGCTTTGCATATCCTTTCCTTGCAAAATTTTAACGCGTAGCACGCACTTTGTGAGTCAGAAGAATTTACTGGTTGGGTTACAAAGATCCCACCAGTTTTTTATGTCAGTAATGTTGAATGGTTTGCTCTGCAACACTTTCAAGGATTGCAACACTTTCAAGGATTCTGGATCGGCTAGTTTAATTCATCTTGCTGTGATGCAAGGATTTTTCAACATTTGCCTCTTAATATGCTTGTCAGTAGTGCTAATGTCTTTCTGGGCAGCCCCGGTACAGATTACAGGTTGATAAGGTAGAACCTCACTTTGTGGAAATCTGTAAAAGTCTGTAAATAGCTATCTGCCTTTTAATGTATGCTGACAAATTTCCTTGACAGACTTGTTTATTTTCTTCAGGGCAAAAATATATATTGAGTAAAGTTGCCAAGCACTACAATAACAAGCTCTGAGCAGGGAGTCGGCTAGTATTCACTGATGACACCCAACTCCGGCCGCAGCCTTAACATATTCCACATACTTTATGCATGTACGATAGGTACTTCTTGCAATTACAGTTGGATCCTTGAAACTTCTGTCTCATACTCAGTCGACAGAACATTATAAGGTGTAGATGACAGTACTTGCCTCAGAAAAAAAAACAATCATAATAATGGATTCTTTTTTTACAATAATAATTTATTTAATCAATGAAATATTTGCAAAGTTTATCTGGGAGTGAAAATTGTCCTACACTACCAAATATATGACGTATTTTTTATGAGGGACATGTTTATATGTATCTCCCTGAGGGAAATAACGTTTTTTCCACATAAAAAAAATAAAAAATAACCAATGCATAGAAATGGCAAACTTTCTCATTTTCAGGATCTCGGTTGTCAAGCAAAGTTACTAATACTGCCTCATTCAGAAGGATGAGTTGTTCTTGAGAGGGAGGGGCTTGCAGAATATAGGAGGTTTGTTCATCGGATATCTATGCTGAGAGACATAAGTAAGCTGATATCTATGCTGAAGGACATACGTTAACATCAAAATGCATGACATCACATGCACATCCTCCATACAAAATAAAGTAATAGCAAAAAAACAAGCAGTCGTCCAGACACTGACATCCTTCCTGTCAGCCTGCTAAGTAGCCATGGTCTGTCAATACTGGGCAGCCTACAAAAGCTTGATGCACAAAAATTTGGGCAGGGATAATGAAGTTTGTTTTGAGAAGTACAAGCTTATTAATCCATTTGGGATTAATTATTGATACTTAAGGAAAAATCCTTGAATGGAAGTAGTTGTGCATTGTTCTCATTGGATAACCTTCAAATTAATTCAGATACTTGGCATACCTCAACATTTCAATGGAGTATTTCATCATCTTTTTTCTCATCACACTTTCATGTATGCTAGAAATAAGGTAGTAAGAGACGGGGTTCACTGTCATATCTTTACATTGGTCATGCTACACCTGTGCACATTACTTCACCTGTAATTATAACCTACCGGGAGAGTGTCCTCAAGGGGGGCAGGCTGCTAAGGAGAGGTAAATCAAGGGGTTATTCATGTTAACTTGGGACATTCATCTCGCCTATATTTAACAAGATTTCAACGTAACAAAAACATTGGGTAATTCATGTTAATTTGGGACATTCTCACCTAAATTCAACAAGATTTGAACATAACAAAACCATTTCATACTAATCATTACCATGAATTAAACAATCACAAAAACTATACACATAACCAAACTAATTTTCAATAAAGTTGTGAATTTGCACCTTCCCTACATAGATCCTTACATACTTGAACAAATAACTTATTTCAGCACTTTCAATTGGTTCCTTTTAATAAATTCATAAAATTAAACAAACAAATAATCACCTTGAAAAAAATATATTTCAGCGAATTTTAGCTGATATGAACCTTGCATTACAGTGTTCATTATTTTGGGGTCAAAATATACTTATAACATGAATTTGAGGAGAGATGGTGTGGATTCCCAATTTAAAAAGAATATACCATTGATTATGCAAGCAATAATTTAAATGTCACAATAGATATACTCTCAAATATATTTATATATAGGTCAGAATATTCTAACCATGTAAATACAGCATCGTATTTTCGTCTCCTAATGGCCCCTTACCTTTATTAATCAAAATTTGCGAGATTTTTTTGTATTTTTACTTAAAAGTATATGATATAAGTTGGGGCCCAAATGCCATTGGTAATACCAGCATGGAGTCATATTTGCTTTAGCTTAGCAGACACTGTAACGTTAAGATTTTGAAATAAAAAAAAATTACCAGCAGCAATGAAAGATTACATAAATCCTTGCATGTACTTGAACCCTGGCACAATAAACAGAAGGTATGATTGTTCACAAACAAGTCAAAGTCATCACCAGTTAAATAAACAGTTTACCAACTTCTTGTTTATCACACCACCATGGATAAGATGAAAAGACAAAACTAAGGAAATAATGAAAATAGTGATGGACATGACACGGAGCAAAAACCTCAGATAAAACATCAACTCCTTAACTAGTTGGACGCAGAGACTGTAGATCCAAAAGAGGAAGACTAGACAAGAGATAGAAAAGCTTTAAAAGTACCTGTGTAATTCAAAATTTACTACTATATTCAAAGTGAAATACACCACTTAGCATCTACACTCTTTAGTCGGGAATATTCCCTGCGGGTCGTAAAAGGCAACCAAAAGGGACAGAGCGAGGGGTCTAGGAGGCCCCTCCTCTGCGTTCTTTCCTACGAAAAGATAAGGAAAAAAGGGGGAGGGGAGAGTAATGTCTAATATATATATATATATATATATATATATATATATATATATATATATATATATACATAT
This sequence comes from Metacarcinus magister, assembly GCA_029783475.1. NCBI lineage: Eukaryota > Metazoa > Arthropoda > Malacostraca > Decapoda > Cancridae > Metacarcinus > Metacarcinus magister. The sequence continues at coordinate 3,866,428 of JAPQNM010000018.1, forward strand.
ATATACATATATATATATATATACATATATATACATATATATATATATATATACATATATATATATATATATATATATATACATATATATACATATATATATATATATATATATATATATATATATATACATATATATATATATATATATATATATATATATATATACATATATATATATATATATATACATATATATATATATATATATATATATATATATATATACATATATATATATATATATATATATATATATATACATATATATATATATATATATATACATATATATATATATATATATATATATATATATATATATACATATATATATATATATATATATATATATATATATATATATATAATTATATAAAGAAAACTTCATATTGTCTGTTCAGTTGAAAGGTAAGCTAAAAATATAATCGTTACCTTGCCTAAATTGCTTCATTACCCTTACACATGTACGCGTGTACCTGTATGTTAATACAATATAGTTAATCCTTAGCAGAACGAGAGACACACTTACAAGGATGAATATCGCATATTATTAAGAAAGCTATTGATTTGACGCCCACACCCTACCTGCTACCGAAAACAAATTATTCATAAGATCTTTTGGTTTGTACTCCCCTCCGCCCATGTAATCCCTGAAGTGTCACTGAGCCACAACAATCCCCAGCGGCCCCACCCTCCCTCCCTCCCTCTGTGCTCCAACGTAAACAAGACACACATGGCCAGTCATTTGAGCCCCGCTGCATTACCCTATCCAAGTCACCACACACCATACCTAAGGGGTGGGTGTTGCCATGCATTATTTTCATCAAAATTACCAAATGACCTAACAAATTTATGTTTTAAAGGTATGTGGAAAATGAAACGCTGAAACTACAACAGCAAATCGAGAATGTAATGAACCCCAATAGTGTTCCAGCAAGACGAACCTTGCAGGAGTGAATTGAAGTGACAGGGTAACAAAGACATACCCAAGGTAGTTTTAGTATAGGTCGATAATACTGTTCTTTGTGTGTGTGTGTGTGTGTGTGTGTGTGTGTGTGTGTGTGTGTGTGTGTGTGTGTAGATATCCTAACTGTTTTAATATTGTAGAGGTACACTTACGGTCGATGGCTAGATACAAAGCAACACGCACTGTTGTTGAAAATATGGTATTCACTGTTTCACTAGTTAGTTCTAAATTTCAAAGATTGTCAGATAACTTTTTATCATAATTCAAAAACTAATATAAGAATGATCGTAGCAATTAGCGTTTGCATAAATGGTTCGTTGACGGTCTTCAAAATTCGTGTTGATGAGTTTCAGTGTAAACTTGTCACTAGAAGGCTTTGAAGGTTCGTTCTTCTGTAAGGGATTGTAATAGCACGGTCTATTTATTGGATGACATGGTAGTATTGCGTACTGCCAATGACTCGCAGCGGATAGACACGCATAAAGAAAGTCACAGCTGCCCCAGGACAATGGTGAATCTTTAGGTACAGTATGTTATATTTTGTGTTCACCAGCACCTCCACCATCAAACTGGGTACAAGGGCCCCGCAATACCTTGAGACACAGCTAACACCCTGACACACGAGGCTGGCTGGCTATGTGACTCACTAACGCAACACATGGGACTCACTGAGTCACTGAGATGGCGCGACAAGTAGCACATATGAGGGTTAGCACATCAGGGGCGGAGAGTTGATGACAGGGCACGGCGGGGCAGCCACCGCAGCAACAGCCTCGCTACACCGCTGAGGTGGGGGCGGCATGTTTGGGTGGCACCTGCCCGCTCACGTCACCTAGGTCCACCCGCCTCCTACTCAGTGTTCCAGGATATGAACAGCTAACCCAGGACAGAATTGGGACGTTCTCCGCTCTACCCTCACCCTTAAAACAGCCCATGCCCCTCCGTGAACGCCAGTAGTGCTGACAACGGTGGATGGTAGGCAGGCAGGCAGGCGGAGCAGCGGGACGGGCAGGCGGGTGGGGAGGGACGAGGCATTGGAAACTGCGCGTGTCGACCGGCGCCGCTACTCGCCTCCTCCAGCCCTGGGACAGTCCTCAGACAGATCAATACCACGCTACCACCACCACCACCGCTACAGCCACCACCATCACTAAAACTACAACCATTATCGAGTCATCAGCCGTTAGCTATTATGAACATCACTACAATCGTAATGTAGCATCAGTGGTATTTTTATCCTCACCAGAAACCAACGCTCATCATGGATCTGTAATCATAATATAATTATTATAACTTCACGATTCAAATTTCAACATGTATTTCCACGTGGTGGCCAGTATTCATCCACAACATAGTTAATATCACGAGGCCAAAAACCATGCCTGGAAAGGACTACTTTAGGTGGTTCATTTGTCTCCATCAGCTTTGATGAAACTGAACTTTATTCAAGGTAGTAAACCATATATTTAGCTCATTCTCACTCAACTCTGCTCAAAATATAAATGGCCAAATAAAATAGTTCCGGCAACTTTAAAGATTTAACCCCTGGCCTTTCTAAGTACTCGTCAGAAGTCCTTCCTTGTTACGCTGCGATAATGTGCCATGACACCACCATGTTAGAATGAAACACCAAGCTTCGTTTCAATTTGATACCCACAATCTCTCTCTCTCTCTCTCTCTCTCTCTCTCTCTCTCTCTCTCTCTCTCTCTCTCTCTCTCTCTCTCTCTCTCTCTCTCTCTCTCTCTCTCTCTCTCTCTCTTCTGTATACGTGCATATTCGAGATGCGTTAATTTACCATGGAATTCAATCACATTTTGCAGTACATATTAACAGCACACATATCACAGGAGGTCAGTCTGCCTAACACAAAACTTTCATAAACCTTCCTATGACCTGTCATCTTTATCCATGTCTATCCAAGATTCACTTTTTTTTTTCTTCATATTCACATTTATTATATGATTGCCAAGTCTCTTCCACTTATCAGTATTATACTTATGAATTCATCCAGCCAATCTCTCTCATGATTCATAATTTATCTGGAACCCACTATCAGCATTCTTAATCAACTCATTTAGTAAGAGGACTTCATTTATACTATGTCTGTTGAAATCCCTTCACCTATTTGAATACTTTAATAAGGCCACCCCCGTACACTTCCCTTTGCCTTTCAAGGGAATGCAGAGCAGGGGGTTTCAACTTGCCCTTGTATGGTAAATGGCCACCCTTTGAACAATCTTTTTCATCTTTCTCTGCAGTGAATAACGAGTCTATATTAATTTTGTGGTAAGCTGATCATGAATGTATAGTATGATCAGAAGCATATAAAATTAAGGGTGGGGGGAGGGGGGGAGACGATGGGTACGCGTGAATCTGCCCTTTTGCGAGTGGTAAGTACACCTTATTAGGTAACGTTGTTTATTTATTCAAGTTGTGAGTGTTTGAATGCTCCTTGCAACCCCACTCCCACTGGTCCATCAGCCTTAAAAGTATGTGACTTGACTACTTTTTCTTTTATAGTGCTACATTTAGTATAAAGATAACATAAGTTTCTATCTCATCTTCATAAATTTGGATATAAAACCTAATACTTTATTCGTTGGATTTTAAGCATAACTAACTATCTCTTAAGTCAAAGTTCAAACACTCCCAGCACACATCATCTCTTTCCTTTCACAAATTGCCCTTCCTAAATAGGTGTTATTTGAATGATATCTATTGAAGGGGTTGCTTTTTTTCCCCCACATTTAATATACTGCATTGGCTAATGTTATGGCCACTCAAATAGTGTGTCAGTTTTCCCCTGTACTATCTCTGATCATGGTTGGATCCTCGACCTAACTTGCTTGGTGCCGTCAGAAAAAAATATGCGTCTCTTAAATGTCATTATTCAACCCGGGATTTATGTCAATTATGCCTGTCCAAGATGAATGATGATGACCTAGATACAATACAAACACCTAAGGAGCCTCCTCACTCCCGCACCTCCAGTAGGATTCACCCACATCAAACTCGAACTCTTTGAACCCACCATCTGTTAGGTACTTTTCTTTATTCCATTATTTTATTCATTTAATCATCTATTTATATATCTATTTATTCTTTAGTATATGATGAGGTAGATAGGTTTTGTTATTTCTTCTTTTTTCATCGCTTACAGCATCAACGTTTTACTTTTCCGTCAAACTCTCTAAATAAAAGAAAAAATTCTGACGAGAAGAAAGTGAAAGTATACATTTAGTTTTCGCGCGAGAAAGAGGGAAAAGATATGCATACTGCGTGAACTTCAATCTGCCACGCCCCCTCCCTGACTCCTGGCCTACCTGGAGATTACATGAGGCCTAAGAGATAATGTTCAGTAAAGTCCCTGAGGTAATTACACCAAACAGCAGGTGTGGAAAATGATCTTGGTGAAAAGGTGAGGGAGGATAGAATATGGCATTAAGTTGATTATTTTGTTCCTCTCTCTCTCTCTCTCTCTCTCTCACCTTACTTTGAAAGTGAGAGAGAGAGAGAGAGAGAGAGAGAGAGAGAGAGAGAGAGAGAGAGAGAGAGAGAGAGAGAGAGAGAGAGAGAGAGAGAGAGAGCGTATGCATCTTATTTTCAAACATTCATCTCTTTCCTCGTTCTCTCCTTTCGCCTCCGCTCATCAAAGACTCATCCAGATAATAGGGAAGGGGGGGAAGACTACCACTTCTTGACCTCATTATAAACCGCCCACCTGACCTCCCACACACAGGACTTCCACTCATACGCCTCAATACTCTTGAACAAAATTCGTCCATTCATACAATGCACCTGTTTTATTGTTTTTTTTTCCAATACCCCCTCGAGGCGATCCGGTTATACTGTAAAAAAAAAAAAACTACGTATTGCTGCAGTTCACCTTCCGAGATACAAAACAGGGCGAGGCACGGTTTGTGGGGGACGAGTTTTTGCTATGGTGAGGAATGTTATTCCTTTTGCCCAGCAGGAGTGTGTTGTGTGGCTGGCTCGCTCACGCTTCGGCTTGGGTCCTCGCTTTCCACCAGTACGGTAGCAACACGCCAGGCTAATAATACGACTCCCATAACAGGGGGTCATCCTACCGCTGGCACCATGGCGGAGGCAGGAGAGGGGGAAGGGAGGGGACTAAGGCTTTAACAGGGAGAGGGAGGAGGGCGGACCTTAAAAATTGTCAATATTTGGAGAATACTCGGCCATTATTGCAGATACATTATCAAGGCGAGACCACAGCCACCACCACCACCACCACCACAACCATTAACACCTAAATACCGTAACTCACCAAAATAGGTCTCCCTGTGTTTCTTAAGGGCCATCAACCCTCCTATAAGTTTTACCCCGATCCGCCAAAGACACATTCTAGGCCCCAGCCGCCCCACACCACAGAGCCTACAGCCTCCGCCAGCCTCCCTCCGTCGCGCCCACCACCACCACCACCACCCTGTCCACTCCTCTGATGTGAAGCTTGGTCTGTCCCATTTAAAGCACTATTGATTCACGACTTATTTTGGTGTATACTTCCGGGTGGAGGATGGACGGGGATGAAAAGAAAAGTGGGCGGTGATGAGGGCTATGTGAGTGGGCGGTGATGAGGAGACTTAAGTGGGTGGTGATGAGGGAGACGAGTGGGCGGTGATGAGGGAGACTTGAGTGGGCGGTGAGGAAGGAATACAGTTGAGTGGGCGGTGGTGAGGAAGGAATACAGTTGAGTGGGCGGCGGTGAGGAAGGAATACAGTTGAGTGGGCGGTGATGAGGAAGGAATACAGTTGAGTGGGCGGTGGTGAGAGGAATACAATTGAGTGGGCGGTGATGAAAGGAAGGAATACAGTTGAGTGGGCGGTGATGAGAGGGAGAGGACATTGATTTTATACATATACATCCATGTACGATAATAGTAAATAATAAATTGCTCCAAGATAAATCAGAAAACAGAAGGAAATATATTGACAACTAAATCTTTACTCATATATATCTTGTTCTCCGTATAAGTAGATCTTCGTGTGTGCTACAGTTCCGTGCTGGTCTGACTGAAGCGTATGTTATGTTGGCCTGACACAGCACTGTTTACCTGCAAGAACCCGAATATAGTAGCTGCGTGACTATTGGAAGGTAGGAAGGAAGGTAGGAAGGTAAGGCGTAGAGGGGTAACACTCGACAGGTATAGAGGTAGGTAACATGTACAGTAAATCACTGGAACAATTCATTCACGTGTTAAGTGTCCACTACTCAACACAAACTTACTACATCGCCACACCGACGCCCTCCCAATCACGCTGCTGCAATGTGTGTGTGTGTGTGGGCGTGTGTGTGTGTGTGTGTGTGTGTGTGTGTGTGTGTGTGTGTGTGTGTGTGTGGAGTAGAGAGAGAGAGAGAGAGAGAGAGAGGAGAGGAGAGAGAGAGAGAGGAGAGAGAGAGAGAGAGAGAGAGAGAGAAGAGAGAGAGAGAAAGAGAGAGAGAGAGAGAGAGAGAGAGAGAGAGAGAGAGAGAGAGAGAGAGAGAGAGAGAGAGAGAGAGAGAGAGAGAGAGAGAGAGAGAGAGAGAGAGAGAAGAAAAAAAAAATTAAAAAAACTTCCATCGTCTCATCGTCTCTTGGGGTACAAAGTTGGGAGGGGCGGGATCTCCCCTGTTCCTAGTCCAAAGTTTCCTCCCTCCATCGTTCCCTTCCTCCTGCCCCTTCAGGCCCCTCTGGCATGAAGGGAGGGAGAGAGGCGGGAACAGTTTTCAGATGCTGCCAGACAGGAGAGTATAAGGTTCTGAGAAGACGAAGTAAGGGGAAACAGACCTTGATGAGGGAAAACCCGTTGGCTACACTACACACGGACAGCAGCTTGGTGTGAGGGAGGGTTGCAAGTCGGTAGAAAAAATAATACGTTAAGTGTTGTCTATGGAGAAGGAAGGAGAGAGGGAGGGAAGAAAGAAGGAAGAAGGGAGTAACAACCACCGAAATATTTAAGAGCTGACACAAGTATTCCAAGTCTGGAGAATAAATCTTGCACGAAGGGGGGGAGCAAATGAAGGCTGAGGGAGAGGAGAGGCGGCCTAACGAATGGCATGAAGGGTGAAAAGAAAAGATGGAAAGTCCTACGTGATGAGATGGACGAGAACCTGGATAACAGAGGTGGACAAGGAGCAGCGGCACAAGGGTCGTGTTTAGCAAGGAAAGGGAGGCGAAGGGGAAGTGCCAGTCGTGTGTTGGTGTTTCAAGGCCAAGGAGGAGGAGGAGGAGGAGGAGGAGGAGGAGGAGGAGGAGGAGGAGGAGGAGGAGGAGGAGGTGGTGACGCTGAGATTGTAAACATTGCAGCTGTTGATATCATGAGTCTTGGGTGGCTCATGATCTCAAATACAGATGGTGAAAATACTATACATTCATTGGTATATCAGTATGAACAAAAAATGTAAATAAATAAAGGGGATAGCAGAGATTGAATGAGAAATCTAATATTTTCCTTTCTTTCCTTTTTACCTTTTTTTTTTTCATTAGCTGCTTAGCCTATGTGAACACGGAGGATTGTTGCACATACGAACGACTCAGACAATTTAAACACGGTTGCAAATGTTACTACAGGAAGCCAAGCACTTGCAAGACAATCGCGTGGCTGAGGGTAACACGCCATTCTTTTGGGCGGGAAGACAAGAGCAGCGGCGAGAAGCGGCACAACATCACCACCAAAGAGAGCCATGGAGGGTGAAATTGAGGGAGTAAGTTGCAAACCACACCTACTAAAGCCGAGGTCTTTCCCGCCTTGTCTTCTTCCCCCCCAACCCCCACCCCCCCACCCCCCCACCAGGGAGGTCTAGACAGCGTGGCGCCCGCTCACCTGGACCCTTCTTCCTCCCACACCTCACCTGTCCTTGCAGCTCACTCACAAAATTACTAAATTCGCTTTTTGTTCATCGTTCTTCCCAATCCACGGTTACTCTGTGTGAAAATTTGTGCATGACATTTTATTTTTTTTTAAGATGTAGCAGGAAATGACGAAGTGTTCCCTGTAGTAAAGATGAGTTTAAAGCAGGTGGGCTCTCGGGCGTGTGTGTGTGTGAGGCGCGGCAGTGCGGCGGTGGCAGTGGCGGAGGCGGCAGCGCCCTGTCACACCCTCGCCCGCGGCCCTCAACACTAATATGCCCGCCTGGTCATCGTGCACAACACACACTTACACATACACAAAACACACACATACACATACAGACACTCCCCTCCCACACACACAAAAAATAAATAAACAAACACACACACACACACACACACACATTGACTTTTGACTGCTCCTGCATAAAATAACCTACACCTATGTACTACAAAACTTTGTGAATCGATGGAACACATGCAGCAACACTTTCCACGCGTTTCTTTAGCTCCAGCACAATCCTGTAACGTATTTCGCGGATGATAGCGGCTTTTATTTACTGGGGCGTGAAGAGACACTGTCATGAAACGAGATATGGTGGGCGGTGGTGATGGTTGTAGTGGTAGTAGTAGTGGTGGTGGTGGTGGTGGTGGTGATAACAATGATGGCAAGGATGATGCGTGTATTAACGGATGTCATTATGGCATCTCTCCCACGTGTGACATCTGCAAAGCTCTTGGACTCAGGCGGGTCACACAAGCCTCACAAGGAAGCCACAAGCCACTATCGGGGAGACGGTGAGCTGACTGCTGGCCGCCCAAACACGTCCTCCGCCTCACAGACTCCTAAACCTGACCTTACTTGTCAGTCCCCATCTCCTACCCTTTCTGTCAACCCCACACCTTCACTCCCTCCTATACCTTCCCTTTTCTCAGCTGTTCCCAGTCCTCCCTCCCTCCTGTCAAAGCCGCTTCCCGTTTCTGCTGTTAACCCTTACCTCTCACTTCTGTCTAACCGTCTTCTATTGTGCCTTCTGTCAGCTCCACGCGTCTTGTCTCTTCTGTCAGTGTCATACTTCTCTTCCCCTCAGTTAGTTTCCTTCTGCTGTTCCTTGTGTCACCTGCATACATTTGGCTTCGTACTGTCATAACCACGCTGCCATGCCTTTTACGATCTGTTTCACATTACATTCAGACTGAGCGCTTTCTCCGTGAAATAATGTTCTCACGAGAGACTGCGGAACAAGGTAACACCCTCCATCTCTCTCTCTCTCTCTCTCTCTCTCTCTCTCTCTCTCTCTCTCTCTCTCTCTGCCCTTCACCCTCACAGAAGCTAGTCAAAAACGCCCAGCACCAGCCCAGCACCATCCCAGCACCGCCCAGTTTATACCCCCACAGCAGCCGGTCACGTCTCGGTGCTCACCTCGATGCCGGTGAGACGCGTAGTGGGTGTGGCGGCGCTGCAGGACCCATTCCCCTCTTAATGACAGAGGAACCTGCAACTTAATCACGTTTCTTCTCTCTACATCGCATCACCTCCGCCGCCACTGTGGAGCCCATTGTTCTCCTCTTCTTCCCTCCACTCCTTGATATAAACATAACAGTATTCTGGTCTTTCCCTTACTCTCTTGACTCCCTTGCGTACGTCAGCCATCTTCCTCACCTTCACATTCACATCACATTCCTGCAGGTGTCTCCCGGTACATCCCCGTCGACTGAGACCATGAACAATGTGTCACTTACTTTATCTGTTCCATATATTCTCTTTCCGTGACTTTACTTGATGCTTCTGAACCCTGTGTGAGGATCTAATATCATTTGTTAATACCTTGTTATTCTGTCATCTTATCTATAATGTGTGAATGCAACCAGCGTTTTAAGTCCTCTATTCCGTGTGTGTGTGTGTGTGTGTGTGTGTGTGTGTGTGTGTGTGTGTGTGTGGAGTCAACTAAGTAAGTCAGTATTGTGTTTTGCAATGAAGCCAAGTCAGCAACATTGAAGTGCCGCTTCATCATCGTTTTATACCCATCATGTTAAGTTAAGAGCGTCCTTGTCACCTACCAGCCTCCTCCTCCTCCTCCTTCTCCTCCACACGGACGATGGATTAGTACATCTGTCGCCCTCATTTAAGGACATTGTTCGTCCGTTGACTTTAATTACGACTTTTGTAATTATCTCGTGGATGAGTAACTTCCTTTAAATCATTCCCGCTGTACTGCTCACCCAAGGTCCTTACCACACACACACACACACACACACACACACACACACACACACACACACACACACACACACACACACACACACGTTTTCTACAAGGTATACCACCAAACCCAAGGCAACACCAACACCGCCTGAATTTTCCTCCGCCCAGCTCCTTGACAGAACAATGGTTTTCTGTGCTTTGGATGAGAACCAGGCAAGGGCATGGACGCAGCAGTGCACAGACAAACGGTATAATCTGCAGAATTACAAAACCCATTACTGTGGATGTGTTGAATCATAATAATACATTCATAAGGATGTCACACAGTACAGTCTACACCATTACGCAATATTTCCTGTAAAATTCATGGACAGATAGATACATAGGTGGTTTTAAAAATCAAATACTGGGTGACACAGGAACGTCAGTACAAACGTCAACAAGAGGCGTGGTTGACGCGACACTCTGTGAAGCTGGAGACCCCGATCCCGGCACCCTCGGGCACGCCGGCCTGCCTGCCTACCTGCTGCAGGGGAGGACTCCAGTGAGGAGAGACGGACAGCTGCACAACTATGGCAGCTGCAGGACTTTGGCAGACGACGACCCACGACCCGGCACAGCTGATCACACCTTCCCTTTAATATCTTCCACATCCCCTTCCACCGAAGAAGTACATCACCGCAACACTACCGCGCATTACTAATCAACAGCAAGTCACATTTAGTACTCCCTTACACTTAATTTTTGATTGAAAACCTGAACAAACTGTTATTTGAAAAAAGGTGACTAGTGCGCACTGACACAACCTCATCCGAGCACAGCAGCAGCACGACTGATGATGCACTTGATGTTCGGCACAGATGTGAGCAGGTGCCACATCTCGCCACATACAAAACGCACACGGACAAATCACACCCCAACAAATGTCTCCCAGTTTGACAAGAAAACACTTGTTCCTTTATAGGTTGCCTCCACGCAATGATTACCCCGCCATAGCCTTACGCCTCTGTTTTAACACATAACACTTTGCCCCCACACCCCCAACCCTGGAACCCCACCCCAACCCCATCTCATCTCCCGTGCCTCCTCTAAACAAGGAACAAAAATGCGTAAAGTGAATGAATATTTGTACGTATTTTTTTTTCCCTGTTAAATTATTGGTAGCCATTAATCTGCATTCCCGCATGTGATCCCCCAGGTATTCCAGCATTAAATACATTGTTATGCAATACAAGAGAATGGAAATACAAGGTGCCATCAGCAGTCATAAGATTAATGTTTAGTTATGAAAGCAATATGTGCAGGCCGTCTACAAGTACGAAATAGTGTGCGTGTAGACAAGCAAGTAAAAGTTACACACACGCATACACAGACACACAAAAATAATAATAAAAAAACATAGTGTGGTAAGATTATCATAAGAACGCGTCGGACCAGGACACCGAAGCCACACGCCGTGACCACACCGCTGTCCCCGTGGTCACACCCTTGCCGGTAGTGTGTGAGTGTTGTACTTGTAGTGCCTTGTACATGGTGCTGGATGGATGGAGACATGTATTGAGTAGGGACTGGACTCGCTTACGCAGGAGCTGGGACTGGGAGTGGAGGGCGCGGCTGGATGATTAATCAATAGCACAGAATGAACCACCACTTCCGCACACAAGTTAGCAGGAAGCTTCCCTAAACACCTGTCACTTCTCCTACACATCTCATTTCACCCATGTATTTCACCTCCATTATCTACGTGACCTGCATGTAGGTAAAGCAGATAAGAATTAACTAATATTTTCTGATAAGGATAACAAAAAATCACGGGTTACAAATATTTGCGATAAGATTGTTAACCGATGCATATCTTTATTTTTATGGATTTGGGTTTGTGTGAACATATTTTAATCATTTCCGTTTATCTGTTTGTGTTGTTTGTTTGTTTGTGTTTTAATTTATTTGCTTTGTTTGTTTGTGTTTGACTTTGTTTGTCTGTCTTGCTTGAATGTGTGTGTGTGTGTGTGTGTGTGTGTGTGTGTGTGTGTGTGTGTGTGTGTGTGTGTGTGTGTGTGTGTGTGTGTGTGTGTGTGTATAGTGTGTGTGTGTGTGTGTGTGTGTGTGTGTGTGTGTGTGTGTGTGTGTGTGTGTGTGTGTGTGTGTGTGTGTGTGTGTGTGTGTGTGTGTGTGCGTGCGTGTGTGTAAAAGCTGATAATTGAAAATCAAGGACATAACAATTCATTTTCATCCGGAATTTTACCAACTTCCTTTACCAGAATGAACAAATAAATAAATAAACAAATTAAACAGAATATAATAAAAAATAAAATAAAAAATGTGAGAAGGAAAGACACACGAGCAGCCTGAGCCATCCAACCCAACACACAGAACGGACACGATACCCGCTGAGAGAGAGAAAACCCAACCGATGAAAACATACAAGACGCCGAGGAAGTAACAAGTGTACGCTGCAGCAGGAGTAGTGATTCACGCCCACCACCACCACCACCACCACCATGTCTTGCAAGCCTCGCCACGCATCACGGCAGGCAAGTGACGTCCTTGGTTCACGCTTTGAGGATGAAGGCTGCTGCTGACAAAGGACGTACCGCGAAGCTTCATTTTGGCGGGAGGTACCATGAGCGGCGGGAGCGAAAGAAAGGATCGGGGTGCGCTGATGTGAGACAAGGGAGGGTTTGTCGTGCATAAATTCCCACAATGAGGGCCATGAACGAGCAGCAAGCAGGCAGTCAATAACTCGACGGCAAGGAACTCATGCCGGCCTGCCTCCTAGCGGTCAAAACTGACAGCGAGGGTCACGCTTCGCTCAATAACTAAAACCAGTGCAAGTGACACCCAAGGTAGGCGGTTCGGTAAGCCACACGCTCGGCTCAAAACACATTTCTTCAATACGGAATGCCTCAGGGAGTCAGTAATACGCCAATGCATGTAGTGGTACGATAAATTTCATGACGATGCAAGATTATCCACAATTCGGTCTGGTGGTTATGAAATGTGTCTTTGTTTCAAGCGAAAGTCTGTCTGATATTAGTGTGTGTGTGTGTGTGTGTGTGTGTGTGTGTGTGTGTGTGTGTGTGTGTGTGTGTGTGTGTGTGTGTGTGTGTGTGTGTGTGTGTGTGAAAGGACATCCCCTCTCTCCCTTTCATCGTACCAGCACATCCTTCTACAGGTATCAGGTTACATGCGGCATGGCAGTAAGGGAGTGGGTGGGTGGTGGCTGCTGGTGTGTGGGGTTCATTCAACCAGTCCCTCACCAAGGACTCACCCGCCACACTGATCCACAGGCAACCAGAAGAAACGATGAAGTAAATAAATAAATAAAGCATACGTTCCCACCGTTAAAAAATTCATCCCGACCTGCCATAACCCACAGCCGGCACTGCTCAGCTATTGACCTTCCCGCCAAGACTTGTCCGTTCCTCCTACTTCACCACCTCCTCCTCCTCCTCCTCCTCCTCTTTCTCCTACTACTCCTTCTCCTCCTACTCTTCCGTGGCGCTCTCTTGCTGCTTCCACGGTGGCATTATATTCTAGACTTAAGAATGATGTTAGTAAAGCGGAAAGTAAGTAAATATATGTATAATATCTTAGTAATGAGGAAATAATGTTCTTCGTGGAAGGGAGGTGTTGCAGAAAATGGGTGCAATAGAAGAAAACGAATTCATGACCCACTCAACTAATAATGGACTCACCCTTCTCGTCTCGATGTCCAGGTTCAGTTTTCGGAGTTTCTCTTTCTTCAAGGAGTCGCCAAGTACAGGTTCGCAGAAGAAGTATCGAGAACTGCGTATCCCGTCGTCTCTGTAACAGAAAAGCGAAATGCAAGTGTTATAATCAACGATAATGACTACTTTCCTGAGAAGAATAAATATGTGGACTTAGCGATTCTTCATAACTATTGCATTCTATATATTAAAATTCCCACTTCTTTAAGACAAATATTTGGTTCATAATACATCCTACTAAGTATTATGTTGATTATTTGATGTTTTCAGTTGTCCTCCTTTTCAGTAGTTAAACGTAGTAATGTAATTGTTAGACTGTGAAGGTTATGTGTTAAAGGTGTTCCCTAAAACTTTGTGCTTTATCATATTTCTGCAATATCCACCTATGGACTTTTCTACCTCCCTCCAGGAGTGTGTCCCCAACCTTTCTGCATAAGTGAACCACATTAGATGATTAAACCTTTGAAGAGGACCTCACCTTCACACACATATAGATACAAGGATATAATGAAGTTCTGTAGTAAACACTAAAAAATTCAATAAGCAAGACAAAGTCAACAAGTTATATGATATCTAACATAACAAATATAAACACTAGCTGAAATAGGCCAATAGTTTTATATCTTTATATTGTGATAATACGTCACTGAGTTATCATTTAAGTAATGCAGTATATTTGTCGAGGATATAAATTCAAATGTAAATGCTCTGGTTCTGTTTACTATATAATGATGATACCATATATTTATCCTACTCCTATACGTTTTATTTAGTAATGATGATACCGTATCTTTATCCAGAATCCAGATCCTATCATGAAAAACCCAAAGGGGAACACCACAACACTCTGTGAACCTCATTCTGGCCTCGACCCACACGTTGGTGACCCTTGCTCTAAAACACTTGACTGACGATCCACTCACCCGCGGCTCCTCAAACCTCTGCCACAGTAACCATAAGACTCACACCTCCACACCTAACACATCAATCTGAACGACACTGAAACGCCTTTGTAAATCAACACTGTGGGCTAGACTGCTTGTTGTCTGTATTGACTGAACATACCCTAATCTCTCTCTCTCTCTCTCTCTCTCTCTCTCTCTCTCTCTCTCTCTCTCTCTCTCTCTCTCTCTCTCTCTCTCTCTCTCTCTCTCTCTTCTACATTCATACTAAACACTGTAATTTCCTTAACTGAATACCTAAAGTAATTATCGTATATTTTATCACACATGCATTCAGGATAGTGTTCATAAAGCTTCTCATCCTCGACACACGGTTCCGTATCTTCACTTAGAAGATGAACCCGATTCGAAGCCTCATTCACCCCCACGTGAGCGCAGTTGTTCAAGGGGTGAGGCTTCTCTTCACTGTGTTAAGCAGTTGGTTTGTTTATTATTTTCCTTTCTCTCTCATAGAACGGTTGTTGTAGTTGCTATTACTATCTTACCGCTATTGGGTAGAATAATGTTTTTTAAGTTAAATTCATCAGTCACTCTTAACTCATTTGCTTCATTCCACTCTCTCTCTCACCACGAAGCTTTTATTTCACTTCATCAAGGGCTCTCTCTCTCTCTCTCTCTCTCTCTCTCTCTCTCTCTCTCTCTCTCTCTCTCTCTCTCTCTCTCTCTCTCTCTCTCTCTCTCTCTCTCTCTTTATATTTATCATCTTTAAAACACCCTTAAGACATTTTCAGCAGTTAGTGAATGCTAAGCAAGACAATTTTTTTTGTATTCACTAACATTTTGCACCATAGTGTGTATTTCTTTTATGTATTACACACACACACACACACACACACACACACACACACACACACACACACACACACACACACACACACACACACACACACACACACACACACACACACACACACACACACACACACACACACACACACACACAATCAATATGTAATCTTACCTCAGTTGATCGATTTCTCGCATAATGTGCACGGGTGTCTGACTGGCCTTGTGGTAGAGGCTGAGGAGCGGCGGCGGGCGAGAGGCCTGCGTGAAGAGGTCGGCGGCAGCGTGGTCAGTGTGGTGGTAGTGGTTCCGTCGCTCGCTGAAGCTTCGCAAATCACCCTCGGCTGGAAATACAAAAAAAATTTACTATATTACTCAACGTTAGAAAATTCATAAATACCCAATGCACTACAATATTACAATACAATTACCTTAATAAAATATATATCAATTACCATACAAAGTGTATTGTATATAATAACAGGGACCACCAGTAGCGTAGGAGTGAAGTTATAATGCACGCTGGAGTGAGTAAGTCGGTACCAGCGGGTGTGTGCGAATGACAGGTGTGGTGTGTACTACTGTCAACCCACAGAGTAGTGAGTGAGTGGAGTGTGTTCCACGGGATTGTCTTGTGAATGTATGTACCTGGTGTATCGGAGAACTGTTCACTGTTCGTATCCCTCCCATCTTCCTCTTTTCCATCCCCAAAGCATCCACAATAATTTTTCGGGTGTAAAATTCGGCTGAACGTACGTATTTATTACAAACCTTGCAGATAAGTGTGGGTCGGGCGTGCCGCAAGGCCCCACTCTCGTCATTCCTCATTCCCCCAAAACTCACTCTCACCCTTACTCCATCCCTCTCCCACGCACTCGACCAGGGCACTGCAGACCACACCAGAGAGCACAGGGAGTGGGACTCAGGCGTGTCCGGGAGTGCCTACAAACACACCTCTGTCCTCTCTCCCTCTCCCTCTCCCTCTCTCCCTCTCTCTCTCTCTCTCTCTCTCTCTCTCTCTCTCTCTCTCTCTCTCTCTCTCTCTCACCTCTCAGTCTCCTCCTTGAACTCCTTGCGGCACTGCACCTCCTCGCGACCTTCACGCCTCCACCCTAAAGCAAGTGTATGTATGCCCCGTGACGGCTTGAGTCCGCTGCGCTGTGCACTATAAACACGAGTACCGAGGAAGACAGCAGCACGTGAGGCGGTGAGGCGTGCCTACCTGTATTCCTATGTCTCGCACACACGTCTCGAGGTGTAGTGAGGGTGTAACAAGAGGTCGAGTGTTGCATTCCCCCTTCTCTCGCTTTCCTCCATCCCTCCTTCCCTCCCTCACCATCATCTCCTCCTCCTCCTCCTCCTCCTGCAATGACTCCCCGTCTTGCTGATCACATTTCCGATATCTTATATTCTTTCCTTTCTGTAAGTTTTCCTGTTAATACTGCATCATGTCTCTTTCCTTGTCTATCTACCTATTCCTAACCCATCTATCTATCCCTCTAGCTCCTTATAGTTTATTTCCTCTCCTTCTGCTACAACTACAACTACTACCACCATCACCTTCTACACTCCTCCTCCTCCCCCCTCCTCCTCTTGCTATCCCTCCTACCAATATTTCTTTCCCTCACCCACCCACCCACCCATCCACCCACCCACCCACAAAGTCTCGTGCCCTTCACCATATCACCAGCATATCTGATCTAACACCAGAAGCCCCAATGACGACTTTCGAAGGGCCTCTAAGCCGTAACTCAGTCTGCCTCTCCCCCATCTCCATCCCCACCCTCAGGTAACCTCACACCGCCTCCTGAAACTCGTCCCCTCACTCTCCCTTCACCCTTCAACACATCTTCGTCCCTCCAGCGCCGCCTCCACTCAGCTGTCTCTTCGCAGCTTCCCCTGTCACTTATAATTAGTTCAGGCAACACGCAGGAACAAATGTACTAGGAGGAGGGGAAGAAGGGAAAGGTGAGGAAAGATTAACGAAAGGCGTGAGAGTGGATTTGCGAAGGAGGAATTGACAAGGATGAGTAAACAGAGGGAGTAAGAATAATGTGATAATAAAAAATGAAGGTCAAGGATATCTTATTATTTTTGTGTTCTTTTTAGAAGTTCAAGGTCGTGTTAGTAATTTAAGCCTCGCCGGTGAGAAGCCAGTCATATATAATAGTAACAATGGCTACCTCTCCCTTCCTCCCCTAGCCATTCACATGTCTGGCTGGCTTGAGGAGGGAGGAACTTCTCTAGATGTTATCATACCTACCACCACGCTGCGTTCTGAACCTTTCCTTAAATAGTAATATGATTTAACTATATAGCTATACGTGGTGAGGCAAAATTTCATAGTCACTCACGCACTCGGTTCAATATTATGTTTAACGCAGAGTGCCCTTTCAACTACCATTTTCTATAACATATGAAGCATTGAAAGAGAAAATGGGGATGTTAGGTTTAACACTAATGTTCTTCACTGTAAGGCGTGGCTGACTCCTAATAGTATTTACTGACACTTAACTTGGTGTTGTGAACGTAATGGATAACGAATAGAAAGTTTGAGAGGCTTTAACTTAGGGAAAATGGTGTGTGTGTGTGTGTGTGTGTGTGTGTGTGTGTGTGTGTGTGTGTGTGTGTGTGTGTGTGTGTGTGTGTGTGTGTGTGTGTGTGTGTGTGTGTGTGTGTATAACTTGCGTCATAATGTTATTGCTTACGAGGGGTATGAAAAGGCGGGAACACAAAAATAGCAGAGCACGTTGCTAAAATAAGAGTAGAGCGTAATGGATGGGGTTGAGGAGAGGGGCGGGAAGGCGGGAAGGCGGGAAGGAAGGAAGGAAGGAAGGAAGGGAGGGAAACAGGCAGAAGGGCGGGCTGGCGGATGAGTGGATATATTTACGGCTGGGCGTGCTTCACCTGGGCAGCGGGGCGCGAGGGAGGCACGTGCGAAGAAAGGGTGGAGGAGTGAAGGAGGGGTGCACGTGGCTACAACTAGGATGGATGCCAGTAATAATTAAGGTTAGAGCCCTGTACTGGACGAGGGAAAGCGGGAGAACTATACATAATTTATATATGAATACTGATTATGTCACTGTATTATTTATCCAGTGAAAATTAGATAAATAGTAATTCCAAGCGTTCTAATAATGAAGATAACGTCAAACTGTATTTATAACTAACAGAGGAAGCTAACCTACATCCCGTCCGCTGCCTCTCTGTCCTCACCAGATTTGTATTATTATTATTATTATTATTTTATTTTTATTTTATTTTATTTATTTGTTTTTTTGACGGATGAGGTAAGTAATAACAGTGATTACGTAAGGAGAATTCTTCAAAACTTCAGTGTATATACGTCTCATTGTGTTATTATGATGGCATTTGTACATTTCCATTCCATTCCCTTCCCTTCCATTTCATTGTTCGGGTAAACCATTCATTCCATTCCACCGTAACATAAAGATATACTTCCGTTGTCAATGCTGTAACAATCGCTATAATAAGTTTCCAATGCGTTTAAACACTATCTAAACACTGATTCTACGTTAGTGATAGCTACGAAAATGCAGTGTTTCTTTCAACTATACATTTCCTTTAAAAAAAAACAGAACTGCCGCCGCTCCGCCCCGCTCCGCCCGGCTCCAGCAGCCTCCACAGCCCCCCACGACTCGCTACTCCCGGAACTGCCGCCACGCCAAGTTAACAGAAATTTGTGAGGTGACCTGCCGGCTGCCCCGCCCAATTTCAAGGCGCTCGAAGGGGTAAGGATCTCCCTCCCTCCCTCCCTCCCTCTCTCCCTCTCTCTCTCTCTCTCTCTCTCTCTCTCTCTCTCTCTCTCTCTCTCTGTCTTTCAAGTGAGGAAGGAGGCTGGAGGAGGCCGAGGAAGCAATATCTGGTAAGTCAGTATTTACGTGTCTACTTGTGACCTCCGCTGTGCTGCCCTTTGATACTCCCCTTCAAAGTCTCCAGGTCGGGGTAGGGGGGGGGGAGGAGGCAGTGTGTGTGTGTGTGTGTGTGTGTGTGTGAGGGGAGGAAGGGAAGGGAAGGGAAGGGAAGGGAAGGGAAGGGAAGGGAAGGGAAGGGGAGGGCAAAGGATGGTGAAGAGACTATGAAAAGGACCCATTAGCCCAAACTGTTCCTCTCACTCCCCCCTTCTCTCCCCTCCTCTCCTCTCCTCACCCTCCTCCTCCTCCTTCTTCCTTCCCCCTCATTAATGCCTCATCTCCCCTCCATTCCGTTCCTGTCCTTCCTCCTATGCACCTCCTCCTCCTCCTCCTCCTCCTCCTGTTCATGGTTGCCTTCCCTCCTGCTCCCACTGCCACTTTAACTACGTCCATCTCTCAGTTGCCCTCCCCTCTCACCCCTCCCCCTCCCCTCTCTCTCCTTCCCTAATCCTATTTTCTTCTTTCCTTCTCAATCTCATACGTTCATATCATGGCCAAACCTTACAACTTGCGGAATTCTCGGTCTGCTGAACACACACACACACACACACACACACACACACACACACACACACACACACACACACACACACACACACACGTGATGAAAATGCGTACATACCCTGACCTTTCACCTCCCCACGGTATGAACTCACTGACCTTAGACACACACCCACACACACACACACACCACACACACACACACACACACACACACACACACACACACACACACACACACACACTAAATAACGAATGAACGTAAAAATACACATACACGAGAGAGAGAGAGAGAGAGAGAGAGAGAGAGAGAGAGAGAGAGAGAGAGAGAGAGAGAGAGAGAGAGAGAGAGAGAGAGAGAGAAAAAAAAATCAGACAGACAATTCGAAAAAAAGACATACATAGACAGGCTAACAAACAAACAAACAAACAAACAAACAGACAGACAGAAACAGACACAGAGACTGATAGACAAGTAAACAGATAGAGATATAGACATACATACATACATACATACATACATACATACATACATACATACACAAGCAACCGATAGAGTCAAACAGATAGACAGAGGCATACACAAACACACAAACAAACAGACAGACAGACTGACTGAGACAAGCAGAGAGACAGATAGACCCAATAAATATTAACATACACACACACACACACACACACACACACACACACACACACACGTGAACACATACATATAAAAATCTAAAATGCAAGAGTATCCTATGTAATATTGCCTTTTATCGCATTTTCCTTCTCTTTTGCCCCTCTTTATCAAATCCTTGCCCTCACCCCGTCCTTCCATCCTCCACGTCTTCTTCCTCTTCCTCCTCCTCCACCTCCTCCTCCTCCTCCTCTGTTCCTCAGCCTCCAGCAGTCGTATAGATCAATAGAGTTTGTCGCAACCTCACCTGCGGCGTCTCACACAGCCTATACCCAGCTACAGGGGCAGGGTACAGGGGCAGGATACAGGGGCACGGTACAGGGGACACGGTACAGGGGACACGGTACAGGGGACACGGTACAGGGGACACGGTACAAGAGCAGGGTACAGAAACAGGGTACAGAAACAGGGTACAGGGACATTGACAGTAGATAGGGATGAGAGGTGGATGCTAGGAGTGCTTAGAATGAGAGGATGGGACGGTATATAGCTGACTAGGCGAGAGTAAAAAACAAAGGTAGAGGATTAACGAAGGATAGGATGGGGTATTGGGGGGGGGGTGGAAAGGTGACCCCAAGGAAGGAAGGGTAAGGGAGCTGGATAGGCCTAAGGGAGGGAAGCACTGGAAGGGAGGCAGGGGTAGGCATGGACGGAGCTAAACAGGGTGAAGAATGAACTGATATAAACAGGGAGAGACAGGGGACAGGTAAGGGAGTGGGATAGTAGCAAACAAGAATAGTAGGGCATGGAACATATTAATAAAGAAAGGAAGAAGAAGAAGAAGAAAAACGAGGAGGAGGAGGAGGAGAAGGAGGAAGAGGAGGTGAGGACAGCAGATAGAAAGAGGACATGGAAGTGTTTTTTAGGACAGCGAGGAGGAATATTGGCAGGGGGCGTTTTGGGAGGCTGTTGGTGTCGTAAAGTGATATCAAGCCCATTGGAGGAAGGGGAGGGGGGGGCGGTGAGGTGGCGATGGTGATGGTGGTAGAGGTGGAGGTGGTGGCCAGACGATGGGAGAGGAAGGGAGGGATGGAGGGAGGGAGGGAGGGAGGGAGGGAGTGTCAGAATACTGCTCCGCCTAGATAAGTGAAACAAGGCAGCGGAATGACGCAAGGAAGGAGAGCTGCAAGTACAATGATGATAAAGATTGAAAATATGTAAACAAATAAAGGTTTGCGATATTAATAGTGCAAGGAACAGGGAAGGGAAGGGAAGGGAAAGGAAGGGAAGGGAAGGGAAGGGAAGGGAAGGGAAGGGAAGGGAAGGGAAGGGAAGGGAAGGGAAGGGAAGGGAAGGGAATGGAAGGATAGGAAAGGAAGGGAAGGGACAGAGGTGATAGAAAGCAAAGGGAGAAGGGAGAGAAGAAGGGAAAAGAAGGGAAAAGAAGGGAAAGGAAGGACGTGAAGGGAATGGAAGGGAAGGGAGATGCATGAAGGGAAGGGAGGGAACATACGTAAAGGGAAGTGAGTGACAGACGTGAAGGGAAGGACGTGAAGGGCAGGGAGGAGGGGATGAATAAAGAAAGGAGGGAAGAAGGGGAGGAAGGGGAGGAAGGGGAGGAAGGGGAGGAAGGGGAGGTA
>JAPQNM010000018.1:3901131-3911131 GCA_029783475.1 Metacarcinus magister
CGCCGTCACTGTAACAGTTTCACCACAGATGCACGGTGTCTTTAACCTCACGGGTTACGTCATTCACTATGAAACCATGAAGTGATCAGCCATCAAGTGATCAGTGACGAGCAGACACTTCAAGTAGCAGCATCCTGCAGGCATTGTTGTATGAAGCACACCGACGCAGCGGCCTCGTGTGTGTTATTGAGCCACGACAATGTAATGTACAGGCAGGTTGCCTAACCTTTACCACCTCCTGTATCACTTGACTAAATTTATCGTACCTTCACGCACCTGCATCTTTAAAAAAAAATATATAGATTACATCCATAAGTATATCAAATTTATATATTGGCACAGCGGCCGTCTAGGTGGTGTGTGAGGAACCACAACCTACTTCACTTGGAACATGAGATTGGCTGGTTATCTATTCTTCCATAACTCATCGAGGTGTGAGCTTGAAGTAGTATAATTGTTATTTACGTGTATCCATTTTGTAAGCAGTGATGTATAGTACAGTAAATCTGTTCCAAGATGATATAACGAGATATAGCATTATAAAGTGGTATAAAATATGTGATGAGCTGGGGGCACCGTGCATCACCTGTGTTAATACTTCCTGTACCCGCCAGCAATCCACGCACCTGGCGGGTGAGATGCTCATTTGTTACTTGCAGTAGATACCTATCTTGTAAATGATGAGATAATTGTCGGCGAGGAAAATAATAACCCCATATTACACACCATTACTACAAGACAACAGAGACAATTAACATATGGTGCTGGTGAGGAAGCAACACTGCACTTAGATGAAGGCATCCTTGTGTTGGCGCTGCAGCCTCCACAGTGTTGTAAGGATGATGTGAGCGTGACGCAGCCTCGGGTGCACCACCAATACATCACACCCACGGCAAGGCAACACACACGCAGTTCAATTTAAAGCCGATGACATCAAGAACAAAATTGCGAAAGAATATAACAATTATACATAAATATCTAGCGTTACCATGAATAATGATGATTGTCATACTAAAACAAACTAAAGCAATTAAAACATGGCAGAAAGCATTAAGACAATTACATACTGGGTGAAAATGTGGACCATTCTGAGAGCAGATGTAAAAATGCATTAAAGGTGCAAGCTTTGGGAAGGAGAAAGTTTGAAGTGCAGTGAGGGTACAATGCTCCGGTGTGGTGCTATGCAGGGGGGGCCAGGGGGGGGGGCAGGGGGGGAGGGGGTGATGAGGACGAGTTGAGGAAGACCAAGATCGATGGAAATAAAATAAAATATGGGATAAAATGAAGCTGAAAATATCATTGCTCCACATGTAGTACCTCATAGGAAGTGTAAGGCACATGTGTGGTTTTGCACCCTCACCTACACCCTCACCTCTCACCCTCAGCCCTCACCCCTCACCCCGCGACGGTTAGGTACTGTTCCTACACCTCGCAGCCTCACATGTGGTTGAAGATCGCTCAAGAGACAACACCTGGGCAAGAATTTTCCTTAACACGTTCAAGTGAAAACAGGTTGATGCGAGAATCTGGTTCCCTGAGACACGTGGTGGTGGTGGTGGTGGTGGTGGTGGTGGTGGTGGTGGTGGTGGTGGTGGTGGTGGTGGTGGTGGTGGTGGTGGTGGTGGTGTAGTATAATCACGATGGTGCTGTACTGGTGGCTGTAACGGCAAGGCGATGAGAATGACTAAGCACCAGCTATTATGTATACAAGTTTGTTTACATTTGTACAGCATTCCACGTTTTTAACATCACTCATGTTAAGCAAAGCCATAATCTACGTGGAGAACCTAATGTATATAGTATTACAGCATCTAATTATAAAGTGGAAAATAAAACAAATTCCTCAGCTGCTTTCCATCCCGGTTAAAGAAAAACACAGTTGAGTTAGGTTTAGCATAACATGACCAACAAAATTTTTCTTAAAGATGGACCATTGAAGGAAGGCCCCCTCGTGAAACAGCCCCTTTATCCTATCAGGGCCTCAATCCCAGCCTGGCAGACAGTCCACTCACTATCCCTGTCTGTCGGGCCTTCACCCCTAGTCCTACACATGGTCCAATGTTCCTCAGTCTGCCGGGCCATCACTTCCAGCTTTAGGCATACGGTCCAGGGTCCATCAATTTGTCAGGTTCAAACTCCCGACGGTCCAGTCCCTCCAGCGTCCCTCGGCCAGGCTACGTATCTCTTCTCCTCCTCCCTCGGCTCACTACAACATTACCGCAGGCAGGCAGACATTCCGTTGGCCAGTCATTCACCCGCGTATTTAACCTCTCAGCCAGTTATTCACCCGCTCAGACAGACAGACAGACAGATAGCCAGCCAACCAGTTAGCTAGACAGTCAGCCAACCAGCTAGCTAGACAGCCAGCCAACCAACAGACCAACTTCACCGCAAACACGCTATCACGCTCATTATGGTGTTCACTGACTTCCATCATCACCATCACCACTACCACTACCACTGCAGCAACAAGTGTACACCACCACCACCACTACCTACTACTACTACTACTACTTCCGTCACCACCACCACCACCACCACCACCACCACCACAATAACCACCCATTCCACATCATACTTCCACCCTCATCTCTATTACCATTAATTACCTTCACTTCCACCGACATTACCTGAACAACATGCTCATTAACATACCAGCCCACACGTCCATCAATCTTACCGTATGTATGTCTGTGTGTGTGTGTGTGTGTGTGTGTGTGTGTGTGTGTGTGTGTGTGTGTGTGTGTGTGTGTGTATGTGTGTGTGTGTGTGTGTGTGTCTGTCTGTCCTTCAATCACCCCTACCCACAACACTCACACGTCTCCCCCTCCCCCCAACATGATATTACAAAACCACTACCTCCCTCAACAGACACACACACATACACACACACACACACACCCACACACACCAAACAATGCCTCCTCTTCAACACCCCACCCACCCCTTCTTCCCTTCCTCTCCCCTTCCCTCCCTAACCATACAACCCCCCTACCCTCTTCCCCCTCCCTTTACCTGTTTCACAAGTATCAAACACCGCACCTCACACCTCGCTCCCCTCTACGTGTCCTCATGTCACACACCCCTCACCCCTCACCCCTCACCCCTCACCCCCTCCTTGTTACATACGCTACACTACACTACACCTACCTCTCCCTCCTTCACCCTCATCTCTCCCTGACTCCTCTCTCTCTCTCCCTTAATTAATCACCTCGTTCGCCTAACCTTCCCTTCCGCTGCCACCATATATTACTCTCCCCTTGACCACTATCTCCCTCCTTCCCTCCCTCCCTCCCTCTCTCCCTCCCTTCCTTACAGCCTTCATCCCCACAAATCCCCAGCTAGCACACTCCCATCACTCCTTCACTCCCTTTAACTTAACCTCCTTTCCCTCCCACTCCCACCAACCTCTACCAACTTACATATTTATCTATGCCTTGCCTCACCTCCTCCTCCTCCTCCTCCTCCTCCTCTCCTCCTCCTCCCCTTCAACGTGAGGAAATATACGGAGGAAGCCTTTGTTGTCCTAGGTTGTAAGTTGTAAGGCAGCGGCAGTCACCGTAGCGAGACCGTGACGGGGTGGGGACTGTGCTTCACGGTGTTATGGTGTTGATGTTGAAAGCACACCACGAGGAGGAGGAGGAGGAGGAGGAGGAGGAGGAGGAGGAGGAGGAGGAGGAGGAGGAAGAGGAGGAGGAGGAGGAG
The DNA here is from genome assembly GCA_029783475.1 of Metacarcinus magister. NCBI lineage: Eukaryota > Metazoa > Arthropoda > Malacostraca > Decapoda > Cancridae > Metacarcinus > Metacarcinus magister. Next base: position 3,904,837 of record JAPQNM010000018.1, read on the forward strand.
GAGGAGGAGGAGGAAGAGGATAGTGGTGAAAGATAGATATGTGGCGAGGTGCACTGCGTGTCAACCTCAACTTTCCCCTGCGGCGACATTATTGCAGCTTCAGGGACACAGCGAGGCGTGGCGGGTTTTTGACAATGGCCATGATGCAAGAGTATAGTGATGTACAGGTATGGGAGGGGGGAGGGAGGGAGGGAGGGAGGGAATGAATGAGGGTGGGGGGTGGTGGTAGGCGAGACTGGAAATTATAATACAGAAGAGTGCTATGGATAGAAGTCGTGGGTGTATAGTGGATTGTGTGGTGGTGGTGGTGGTGGTGGTGGTGGTGGTGGTGGTGGTGGTGGTGGGTGGAGCGACAGAGTGAGTGTAAGTGCCAGAAAGGACAAGGTGTAAGATGTTAAGATGGTGAACTATATATAATAATAATAATCATCATCATCATCATCATCTACATATTTAGTGGTGGTGGAGGCCAGCAGGTTTGCCAACAAGTACAGTTGTTTGTACTTGAATGTAAGTATAAGTATTAGGGTGCTTAAGTATAATATAATTTACATCAGTATAATCCACGTTCACAAGGCAGAAGGAAGCCCACGTCATTAAGTTTTCATCTCTGTTCAAACAAGCTCAGTCACCTGCCCTGAGTCACCCAGCACACCCTGTCACCTAGCACACCCTGTCACCTAGCACACCCTGAGTCACCCAGCACACCCTGAGTCACCCGGCACACCCAGAGTCACCCAGCATTAGATCACCTTCGTTAATCCCTTAGCGTGTGTTCACCTCCACCATTCCGGGTCACACTGCACACCATACTAGGTTCACTGTGGTGGCACTTATTAAATTGTTACATACATGGGAGTAAGTCCAACTACTTAGCATGTTGTATGCTGCGAGTCCAAGTATAAATGAGTCAGAGAGTGTACAGGTACAGTGTACAGGTACAAGTACTTGGACCCAACAGTGGTTGTGGGTGTGTATGTGTACTGTACTGTAGCGAAGGGAGGAACACTATCAAAATTTGCATACGCTGATAATTATACCTTGCCCAATATATTATGTCTGTATTATCACTCTTATCTGCCATGTGTGTGTGCTCTCTCTCTCTCTCTCTCTCTCTCTCTCTCTCTCTATATATATATATATATATATATATATATATATATATATATATATATATATATACTTTTACACACACACACACACACACACACACACACACACACACACACACACACACACACACACACACACACACACACACACAGGAACTGGCCAGAGGAAACACAACAGATTAATCAGTGCCTCCGCGGGGCCTGGACGCCCGTTACGGCCTGACACAGCCAGCCCGGCACGGCAACAGCACGGCAACACAACACAGTCTCAGCCGTGGCACGAGAAGCGGTAAGTTTTCAGCGGCACGGAAGGCACGAGTATGTGGCTCCCCAGACTTTCGTGCCAGTTGGGTCTGCACGCACCCTCGGCACGGGATTGCAATATTTCACTTGAAACAAAAGAGCCACACAACTTTCTATTCCCGCTTTCCAACAACTTCCTCAGGCGTGTGTTCCTATCGTACCAGATCTGTCAGTCTTTCCAGACTTTGTCTTCTACCGGGTAATGTCCGCGGGAGGAAAGTAGGTCGGAACAGTTTCAACGCATCCATTCATACCCAGCCATTCCCCGCCACAGCCTCCGGGAACACACTGTAAGCCTCCGAGCATCTACTAACAATGAATAACAGCATGTCTTCAATACACATCACATTTCAGTGATATTCTAAAGTTAAGCTCGTAAGGTAAGTCTATATCTGTTTAACATATACAGTTGTTGCTCCTCCTCTGTGGCTCCTCTTTACCCCCACCATGCAGAGGGGGGAAGAGGGGCGTCACCGAGCTTGTGGGGTGCGGGGGAGGGTGGAGGAGAGGGGGAGAGTGAACAACAGTGTGGGCGGGGCGGGGCCTGGGCAAGGGATCGAGAGTCTGGCGTATAGCGTGGATGAGAGGGAGTGTTACTAGAGGTGGAGAGTGGGTAAGGAAGGGAAGGATAACGAGCTTAGCCCTACGGGGGAAACGTGAGAGAGAGAGAGAGAGAGAGAGAGAGAGAGAGAGAGAGAGAGAGAGAGAGAGAGAGAGAGAGAGAGAGAGAGAGAGAGAGAGAGAGAGAGAGAGAGAGAACACACACACACACACACACACATACAAACCACTGTCAAACCTCGTTGCATTACTTATGAATTTATCAACATGGATAAAAAAAGATGCTTCATTCAATTCTCTGACTGTACACTTTTGAATGAGTTTGTGATAAAGTACTTAACTATAACATATATATAAACACTCACTAAAGACATCATATTAGCACGGCAACACAGTAAAATTAATCCTTCACTCTGAAAATTCGAGGTTCATGTCATAATTTCCAGTAAGATTAAACGAGAATAACCTTGCTGCCTCAACATTCGTAAAACTCTTAACAATATACAAGCATTCCATTAGTTTTTTTCTTTTCCCGGAAGGAGGCATTCTGAGAGAGAGAGAGAGAGAGAGAGAGAGAGAGAGAGAGAGAGAGAGAGAGAGAGAGAGAGAGAGAGAGTATGTTAGGAAGGAAGGAGGGGAGGAGAAGGAGTACAGGGTGGGATGAGAACCGCGTCGGAGGGAAGGGAAGGGAGGGATGAGAAGGAGTGTGTGTGTGTGGGGGGATGGGGGGTGGCTGAAGGAGTGAAGGAGGGAGGTAAAGAAGGAAGGAGAGACGGAGGGGGGTGGGGGGGAGCCAGGCTGAGTCACCTGTCTGGACTCCCCGGCCCAACTCTGGCACAAGGGAATATTTTTACGTCGGCCCAACGTCTTATCGGCCACCTGAAACACTACACAACGCTCAGGGCTGCCGGAGAGCGAGAGAGAGAGAGAGAGAGAGAGAGAGAGAGAGAGAGAGAGAGAGAGAGAGAGAGAGAGAGAGAGAGAGAGAGAGACAGGGTTTATCGATGTCGGTAATGGTGTAACAGTATCCTCGAGTGTGTGTGTGTATGTATGTATGTATGTATGTATGTCATCACCATCTGACTCCGAACTGAAGAAGGGAAGGCAGAGGAGGAGGAGGAGGAGACGGGCTGTAGTATGTGTCTCTGGGGGTGTGGAGGGGGGTAGGGGAGGAGGTATAGTCGAGGGGTTGGATCACTGTGTGTGTCTGGTTGAAGGCTCCTCCTAACCAAACCCTGAACAACCGAGCCGTGCCGTGCCGCCGCTACATCCCGGCAACAGGTAACCACGGATCAGGTGTAGGGGTGTAGGAGGGGTGGAAGGGGTGTTGTATATAGGCGTGGCAGCATCCAGCCATCTTAACACGCGCCCCTCTTATCCCCCCTCGACAAAACACGTCAGGAAGTGCGTTGAAAGTATAGTAATGGCGGTTGGTGTTAGAGAGGAAATGCACGAAACACACTCAGGTATATTAATAACTGTTCTCGATGTGTTAGTGTTGCAGGAGCTAACTTGTGTAGGTTAACTGGCCTCTTGCAGCCTCCTTATTTTGTGATGTTCTTATTTAGGGGTAGCAGTAGTAGGTGTAGGTGTCTAGGGGGGAGAGGGAGGGAGGGAGGGAGGGAGGGAGGGAGGGAAGGAGCAGGTGTAGACCAATGCATGTTAGGGAAAAGAAACCTGATCAAAAAATATAAAAATAAGAATAGATAAATAAGAAATAGAAAAAATAAGAAATAGAAAAATAAGAAAATAAAAAATAGAAAAAAAGATAATAAATAGACAAAATAAGAAAAATAAGAAATAGTAAAAATAAGAAAATAAAAAATAGAAAAAAGATAATAATAAGAAATAGAAAAATAAGAAAATAAGAAATAGAAAAAATAAGAAAATAAAAAATAGAAAAAAAAATTGTAAGAAATAGTAAAAAAAATAAATAAATAAATAAAAAATAGAAAAAATCAATAGTTAGTGATGAAGGACACTGTTACTCATCCTACCAAGCTGTTCGATACACGTGAAGGATAACCAGCGTCGTGACAGCTTAACCTTCACTATTACAAGTCCTTTTTGGGTGTGTAAGTATCGTCTTTACGCTTCATAGTTTTGTGTAAATGTTTCGTGTATGTATTTCCCACACTTTGCCTTGATACCAGTTTCCAGCAGCTTGTGTGTGTGTGTGTGTGTGTGTGTGTGTGTGTGTGTGTGTGTGTGTGTGTGTGTGGTGCCGAATCAGCCTTCCTTACATGCTACTAAGACCCTCCACCACACCACAGCCCGGCGTGATTCTTAGGTCAGGGTCATCGATCTGCATCTGGTTACATTGGACAAATACGAGATGTTTGAGGCACAAATGAGTCTTGGTAATGCCTTCAACACTACTAATGACGGTGTGTGACCACTAAATGTTCTCGGGTTTGTACGCAGATCCGCCTCAGTGATCACTTATCGTTTCCTTCACACACACACACACACACACACACACACGCACACACACACACACACACCAGAGTCAGCTTCGAGACAGGAGAATGAGATATAAATAGTCTCAAGGGATGTATGTATCCTATCAGGTCATCTACGTATACCTGCTCAGTAATTAAGGGACCGAGAGTGTGTTGGTTCCCCTTTCACCTGACGTTATTATAGTTTTTGTGCCAAGTACTGTACGGGCGAGGCAGACCACCCACCACCTACCTCACCCTCCGCTCAAGGAAGTGTCTCCATCAGGGCAGCCCACCGGCGTTGCTCGGCCCTACCCTACACCAGTCACCACACACCATCTCACCAAGCTGATACGAGTGTTTTAAGTTCATCCCTCCCTCTCTCTCTCTCTCTCTCTGCCTCGTGTATGCAGTAAGTAATCTGACGCGTTCTCCATCCACCACCACTACAACCAGAGCCAATACATGTTCCTCTCTCTCTTATCACGATGACAATGAAATAACAGAAAAGAATCTCCGTCCCAGCCAGTCCCCAGCGGTGTTACTGTCACGAACACCACACCAAACTGTAACTTGATGCTGCATGGGCTGACACCAACACAACACAACACAACACATTCCTGGAACACCATCACAAAATCAAGTCCTAGTATTATCAGCTACACCGTAATAATATAAAAAAAATAATAATAAAAAAAAACTAACAAACGGATCAATTTACCACCACATCCTCCCCTGAGACGCCGTAGCAGTGGATAACACACGCTGCCCTCAGCCGCCCTACCGAGGCTATCTGGGGCGTTCCGACACGACACACTTTTTCCATTTGACCTCAGAATCACAAAGTCGTTACGGTGTGGAGTGTCAGCAGGGGGGCGCGGGGTGGCAGGGGAAAGTCTTGGAAGTGAAGGAGTGAGCGAGGAGTGAAAGATGTGCGAGGAAGCTAAAAGGAGCGAGGAAGGAGGGACGTAAGAGGAGGAGGGGGTAGAGGGGCACTAAGGAGTGATGCGAGGCGGGGGTGGGGTGTCTTGGAGGCTGGGTGTGGATGTGGAGGGGGGTAAACAGGCAAGGAGAGACGCTTCCTTGGGGTCTGGCTGCGTGGGGACAGGAATGCGCGCCAGGCCCAGCAGGAGGAGTAGAGGCAGTGAGAGTGCGTACAGCCGCGTTCTTTTAGCCTCGGGTGAAATTGCAGGTGAACCCAACGTGCGCGCTCTATTGCCGCGGGATGAGGTAGAGTCGACCCTCCTCCCTCTCTCGGCAAGGGCTGCTTTGTTGTGGCGCCGCGATCCCCGGTGCAGGTCAGCGCCGCCGCCCACACGCGCACCCACGCCCACGACATCCGCCCTACAGCCGCCCGGCGTTAAGGTCGAGGTAGAGATGTAGGCGAGGTGGTCAGAATGTCCCTCACGCCGGCTAGGGTCACGAGTCAGGGTTGCCAGTGAGGGTCAACATAGTGAAACTCCAAGAGGTCATCAACATTCCCGTTCACCCCCCATAATGTGACCCCCCCCCCACCTGTGTCGCCAAACATTTCCCCATGGCACCCCCTTCCCCCCCCCAACGTGTATAGTGACAGCATGGGGAAGGGAAAGCGCCCCCCTCCCCCCCCTCACCACCACTACCTCAGGAATACCATTGAAGACTAACAATTGCTGTGAGAAAACGATTAAACCCTGAGTCAGACCCGCCAACACCCCCCCCATCCACCCCAACACCACCACTACCCCGCCCACACCCGCCCAGCCCCGCCCCACCCCACCCTGCCCCACCAGCCCCGCTATGCACACCTGCGACGGAAACGGTTGACGGGAAACACAGTTGAACCGGAAGTGAGCTGCAGCAGGACACGGGCGGGCTGATGAGACGCCAAATTGGAAG
>JAPQNM010000018.1:3921131-3950844 GCA_029783475.1 Metacarcinus magister
AGGAGGAAGCCGAGGAGAGACATTATTGTATCGAACACATCACCAGTTCACCACCACATCACCATCACCACCATCATCACATCACCACATCACCACATCACCACCACATATTCTCCCTCACATCTATTTACCATGAGAGGAAGAAAGGAAGGAAGGAGTGAGTGGGTGGGTGGATGAAGAAAGTTAGGGCGGGCCACACTATTGTATTTACTAAACCCATTCATTTATAAAAGGCATTGAGTGGGCGAGAAAGAGAGAGGGTGGGAAGGAGAGGCGGGTTTTGTATCGCCAAGTTAGTGTGAACGGATTATTATAGTTACGTACCTCTCTCTCTCTCTCTCTCTCTCTCTCTAAAAAAGGACTGCCCTGGTCACTCAAAAACTAAACCACGAACACACCTTTCCTCCCTCCTCAACGCTGGAGTCACCCTGAGAAGTCTTCGAAGCCCCGGGGCCTCCACCAGACACACCATCGAGGAAGAGAGAAAAAACTTGCACGACTACTATTCTTCTTCACGCCTTCCCACATTATTAGAGTATCGGGGTGTATAGCCTATCATTTCCAGGGTGTAAACTAGAAGAAGTATACCTAGTACACTCACTTTCTATCCTATTCTTATTGAATGAGGAGTATTTTGTTGGCATACTTATAGATTTTGCGTTGGCTAGCATAGCACTCGTAGCCTCATGAATAGATTATCAGATTAACACATGATTTTTATTCTATTTTTACTAAGCTATGAAAAAAACTGTATAATCAGCAGGGAAATATAACTCCATGAGGGAAAGAGTATGAGGGACGATGCAACACTGTGAGGAGCGGAGGCCAGCTTACCTATACGAGGGAGTGAACCTTGCTTCACTACAACGGTGGCAGAAATCCTGGTCTCTTCACAAATCGCCGACGTGTGAAAAGCAAAATCCTGCGAGGTTGAACTGCTAAACAACAAGCACAAAGGTGGTGGTGTGTTGTGTGTGGAGTGTGTCAGGCAGGGATGCCGCGTGACCACCTACACATGACAGTCAAGCTTAACACTCCCACACCCGCCACTCATTATGCACACTCATGGCTCATGCTCGGCGTTTTAAACTCTTAAGGCATTAGTGTTGTATTACTTGCACGCATAAGCGCTGGTTCTGAGATTTTTTTCATCAGTACATCAACATAACAACAGCAGCAGCAGCATCCATTCCCTCGTGCCGCTGCCAGCTGATATGTGTGTGTGTGTGTGTGTGTGTGTGTGTGTGTGTGTGTGTGTGTGTGTGTGTGTGTGTGTGTGTGTGTGTGTGTGTGTGTGTGTGACAACAATGCAACTCGTGGTTTGTGCTGCTGCATAATATGAGGCAGTAGCTGTTGCTTTTTACCTGTTTACTATTCCTTTCAAGCGACTCCTAACGTTCTGGCTTCCACATATTTGCATGACTTCCGTGTATATGTTAGATTTTCTTTTTTCTTTCTTTTTTTTCGTTAAGCTGTCGGATGAATATAGGAGACACAGTACATATTTATTATCCTGTATTTTCCTCCTTTCACGATGGTGCATGACGATACTAAAACTGAAAATCAACGTTTATTTTGTATTTGCTTAATGAGAGTGGCAGTGATTGCATTCAAGTTGTTTCCGTAAAATCATCTCTCTCTCTCTCTCTCTCTCTCTGGTAGTAAAATCTTAAATAGTCTCCGTTTCGTTGGTGTGTGGTGAAGATGAGCACCATGGCCTTGCACACCCCTAGGGATGCTGGCTGGGGTCGGTCAGGCTGGGCGGGGTTGATGCTGTCTTCCGCGTCACGCCGCACCGTTTCCCTTGCTACCCTCTCCCTTACCTCCTCCACCTTGCTCCCCTCTCCCTTACCTCCTCCCCCTTGCTCCCCTCTCCCTTACCTCCTCCCCACACTCCCCTCTCCTAAGCCGTGTTGAGTTCCCAGGGAGACTTTCTTTTTTCTTTCTTTTTTTTCACATTCCTACGCTTGGGTTAATATTTCACATGCAGTCTTAGATACAACATAAATTATTACTATATAACTCTCTCTCTCTCTCTCTCTCTCTCTCTCTCTCTCTCTCCATTGAACGTTTAAACATTTTTTCTACCAAGCACTAGGAATGTGAAGAATGTTCGTTCAAGTTCACTCCTGTAATATTATTGTCTTCCTCATCCCCTCCTCGCCGTAATATGTGCTCCCCCATCTTTCCTCCCCGCTCATCTCACGCATCACCCAGCCTCCCTGCCTACTGCCTACCTGGTCTGGTCACTCCGGTCCATTGTGAACCCCTGACTCAGCCCTCACCACTACTTGCTCAAACCACCCCATACCCCATCTCTCTCTCTCTCTCTCTCTCTCTCTCTCTCTCTCTCTCTCTCTCTCTCTCTCTCTCTCTCTCTCTCTCTCTCTCTCTTCAGTGCAGGTGTAAAAAGGACCCAAAGCTGTACAGTGGTTTGAAAAGTAATAGAAGTCACCTGATATTCTTGTAAGTACAGACGTTATGGGAATATATGCACAGAATACAACTTTTTTAGCGTTAACGCCAGCAAAATCACTTTAATATTTCATAAGAAACATTAGGGTGGTAGATTTAAAAGTAAGTAAGATGAGGCATTAAGTTACCGGTAAGTACTGAAATATGGACTAGAAATCTTTATTAACATTACAGTAGAATAACTTCACAGCCCGAGATACAACCCACCCGTTGACTATATAGTGTAACCCTAGCAACACACATGTCAGAGCAACATTCGCACTACTGGAATCTACTTGAATAACAAAATCAAACATTAATCGGCTTTAGCCATTGGCACAGTAGCTTGTAAGAAGTGCAAGTGTCCGTCCTGTCCTCTCAAGCAGCTCCGCGTCGCCACTTTGAAGGGAATGCTGCTCCGTCACGCACCACTGACGCCGAAACAAGGAAACCGTCCGACAGATGGTGCGGGATACACATGTAAGACGTATAAAGGAAGTTCTGCGTTTCAATTAATAAGAAAGGGTATTGACGGGTGGTATGGAGCGCAGTTTTTATTATTTCATGGGAGTAGTGGTGGTGGTGGTGGAGGAGGGTAATACATAAAGGAACACCAGTGGAGGAAAAGCGTGCTGCTCACCATGACTCTCGCAAGACAAAGGGGAACAGACCGCCTACCTCAAAGAACCTTCTCTGCACACTCACTCTCAGTCACTCACTCACTCATCACACGAGCACTCGCTAATATTATGGAGTACGGAGCCAATCTCTCTCTCTCTCTCTCTCTCTCTCTCTCTCTCTCTCTCTCTCTCTCTCTCTCTCTCTCTCTCTCTCTCTCTCAACCACTCGACCTACACGCTTGCAGTCACAGAATCGGTTCTCGCCCCGCTCATAACACAACTTCCGCCCATCATGCCGCCAATCAGTTAGTTCTGTCCGTTTCTGATTCCCGCTGTCAAGGAAGTCAATAAATTCGTTTCGCCTGATTTCCAGTACAGTTAAGTGGGCGCGCAAGCACCTCACTCAATGAACACACAACACATGAGGTTACAACACATCAGTAATACATATAGTTTTGTAAATTAAAAAGTTTAAATAATAATAACAATAATAATTAGTGGTTTCATTTATGGTAGGGTGTTCTAGTACCACAAAAACATAATCCAGGTGTTAAGTTATAAGGTGAGAATGAGAGCCAGCAGGACCCAGGAGAGGGCACGTATTGAGACGAACGACAGTTGTAACCCTCGGTCCTCCTCACCCGTCCACCGCCCCTTCCAACACCCGTCCCCACTCCCCAGTAACGGTTGCCGCCCTCTCACCCGCCCTCCCTCCTTCCTTCCCTTCGCCCGCCGACAGCTGGCGCACCAAACCGAACAATAGTTTCTTCCCGGTACACTCACGCGCACATGCCTGCTACACACGGGTCCACGACACAGAAAGCCGGGAAGGATGGGCGAAGGGCGGTGTGGGTAGGGCAGTTGTGGGGAGTTTAAACCGACAAGTGTTCAGCAAATGTTGTACCATGGAACTATATGAGCTTATATTTATAGTCTCTCTCTCTCTCTCTCTCTCTCTCTCTCTCTCTCTCTCTCTCTCTCTCTCTCTCTCTCTCTCTCTCGTTCCTGCAAACAAACCATCACCACCACATCCTGATAGCCTCTTCACACAACAACCCGCACATTCCCACACCTCTTCCCTGTGAGGCTGTTTGGCCGCGGTAAAAGAGCTAATGAGAACGGAAAGCATAAGGATCTATACAATGGGGAATAAGGAAGTGTTCATGCATATCTCTCTTCTTTCTTTTCTTTCTTTCTCTTTTTTTCTCTCTCTCTCTTAGAATCAAGCAGTTATTGAAATACTGAACATGCCTACAGATTGTTATTACATTAGAAGGTGTAGCAAAGCTGGTTAATAGATATTACCTGACTAACCTAACATGCAGTATAGTGACAGACCTGTGAACATAGTACTTGTATGCGTTATCAGTAGATCTACGCCAAGCCCGTTGAGATAAGATTTTAAATTAAGAAGCATGTTGGAGATCGTGATTTTTAAATATGCTATGATATCTTAATGTATTTAATCTTTATGATATGTATTTGTTAACGTTTTTTCTTCCTGTCACAGATTAATGGTTCAAAGTATATAGATTTTGCAAAGGGCGCGTTGTTTAAGTGCAAGTCTAGCACATTTCCTGTCTATGTGACTGTTCATGACATATATTTTCTTCAATCCAATGGTTATATAACACATTTCCTTGCAATGTTTTTTTCGGCGCCACTCAAATGATGCAGCAGTATAGTCATGAAAGAAACATTTATAAACCCTGCCATTATATTTTTTTCATTATAGGATGAATCGTATTTATCTTGATAAAACCGTGTGATCTCTTTAGATTGGTATACTTCATTGATACTAATGTTGCTATTGTGAATAGTTGGGTAATCTTAGTCCACTTTATAAACGTTACTTCATATTGAATATGTTAAGATATTTTCTTTATACGTGCGCCTTTAAAATAAAATAAGTGCGAGTGTTGTGTATCTATACTTTTTCTTTTTTTTTAGAAACGTGGAATAGAAACCTGCTCATCACCTGCATCTATGATCAAGTCAAAGAATACGATCATTGATGAGGTAGTCATATCTGACACTCACATTTACTGAAACTATGGAAAAGTATAAATTATGTCGAACAGAGCAAAAGGCCTTGGCAGAGCCCACTGTCGTCCCGAAGATAGACGCCTCAGACCCGGGCTAAGCTGGCTAACTTAAGTTGTGAGTGCAGACATCATACATTGATCTCAAAGTAAAGGAATGCCGTGTATTGATGCAGAAAGCAATAAACCGATAGTGTTATGCTTGGATCATTTTAATAGTGATCACTTGCTGCTCGATCTGTAACGTTCATTCATGCCTTGCGTTTGGTATGTCAGGGGTTCGATCCCTGACTAAGGCAAATCTTCTTCTCACGATCTGGTTCCAGCAAAAAAACTTGTTTGTTTCACAGAAAATGGTGCCACTACGGCTACTTCGTTCGTTCAGTTTCCTGTACTGCGAGAAACACATGTGGGGTAACCAGTCACTTCCCGGTATACCAATCACTGGGTTAATTATCTCATCCTGGCACTATTGGAATCAATAAACTAACTTATCTCCTGCAAACACTGCTCAGAATTGCTTGGTTCCCTTGTCTTCCGGCAATACTACAATCATCAAGCAGCATGATTCTTGTTGGCTCCGTTGGAATCACTAGGCTATCCCTTCTTTTCCTTCACACTGTCACAACATTACACTCACCTAGCCTGCCTCTAGTTAGTCTAAGTAAAGTCTGACATATATGAATAATGTTAACAAAACCTTACAAACACAACACATTTCCAACTGCACATTATTGCAGACGCATTCAAGTTTCCCCGGCTCGACTGTGTCCTGACTCAACCTTCACCGCGTCCACACCCTTGGAACCCCGCCCACTCTACGCTGCATCACCCATGTCACCTTACTTACTGCTACGGTCACAATCATATTCAATACTATAAAAAAAAAAATTTTAAATCCACGTTAGTAGTTTCAGGACATTTTCTACACTAACACGAGACATGCATGTTCTGTGCCAGGTTAATTGATACATGAACGGTGAGTACATTGTGTGTGGTGGTACAGGTATGTGTACTATTATAGTACTCACGGACGGGCACGGCGCGGGGCCTGTGGGCAGCGACGCGTCCCTCCAGAGCTGCCAGGCGGGCGGCGAGGCTGCTGGAGCGATGGCTGATCTTGCCCAGCTCTTCCTGCAGCTCATGTGACACGTCCTGCGCTGCCGTCACCAGGGAAGCCAGCTGGCGGAGGGCACCACACAGGGTCACGTTGGTCACCGCTGTCAGGTCGTACTCGCCCCGTAGGGTCACCTCCTCGGAGTCCTTGGTGCCCCAGGAGGACGGCCGCCGCGCCAGCCTCACGGGCGACACGTTACGCTTCACCAGCGGCATGCTGGCGGCTCCTCCACTTGTATGGACTTATCACATGACGATTCTATTTTTTTTCAATGAATAAAACTTCATTTATTTGACCTCACCACACACACGTGACGCCCCACTCCACAACACCACTACTACCTAACGTCCTCTCGCGACGCCATCATCGGCGGAACTGAAGGGTATCCTCAGTACAGGGCCTGTCGCACGCAACACCTGCTGCTCCCACTCACCGAGCGTTACCAAGTAATAGATTAATTATTTTTCATCATCAACGAAGACTTTTTATTACAAAAATATGTTGTCATGCACATCATTCATCAATAATAATTTTTTTCGTACAAAATTTGTACAAAACTTTGTTTGTAGAACATGCGTTACTAAAACTAACGACACTCAGAACCGAAATAAAATAAATTATTATGTTATATCTATTTGGATCCAAAAACATTTTCAAATTTTTTAAAAAGGTAAGGAATAAGCTACATTACTGTCACATATGTAGTATTTATTTTATTATCATATGCCATTTGCATTATCACGATTTTTTCGGAATTATGAATCGTACCAGGTGCGAACGAGTGTGTTGTTGACAGGTGATCATGAACAGTAGTGTTGTGTTGTTGTGTTAGTGTTGTGGTGGTGACATTCTCAACACACACCCATACAAGGCCCTTCACTACACCTTACAAGGCTATAAAGCTACGAGAAAGACCGTCATCACTTTTAGTCAGGTAATTGTTATATGTGGAAGGTGTTTGCCCTTCCTCTAATAATGTTTCAGCTTCAACGTAGGAGAGTGGAACATTAATAAGTGGGTTAATATTTGTTCCAATGATCCACTGTAATATTCAATGTCAAATATTCCATGTGTATTATGTTTATGATGAGGTAATTTAATTGGTAAATATTAAAAAGTACACTAGTCACTGCTGGACGAAACTTTTTTTCAGGTTGATTTTGATGTGTACTTCTTAATAAATACCAAATACTTGCCTCCACCACTCACTACGACCACAGTACTTAGTAACCTTCGTCACCCTCCCTTTGGGATGCGTTTCTTGGGGGGAAAAATGTTTCATCTTTTACTTATAGAAAAAATAATAATATCGTCTTGGAAATAGCGTGGGAATTGTACTACTATAATTATGACCTTCATATTAATAATAATAAAAAAAGTCAAGAATACTGTATATGTAATCTGCTACATTTTACCCAAACGTCCTGATTTATAAAGTGTATTATTTGTAATATATTTTGGTAAACATAGTCCATTACATATGCTCAGCACCTTTCCATGTTACAGTAATACTTCCACTAATTTTCATCATAGTAATACTACATAAATAAGTATTTTGAACCTGTTACTACTGCAGATATTTATAGAGATTTCATCTTTGCAGGTTCAAGTGGACCTCATTGCAACACTATATTCCTAGATCATCCTGGAAATGGATTTGAAGTCATTGCTTCAAAATCATGTTAGAAAAAAGGAGAAACTCAAAGACAATGAAAACTCTACAGAGGAAACAGATAATGATGACACAGATAAATTGTTTGAGAAGTATTACTGTGAGTGGAAAGCTGCCAGCAAAAGTTCAGCGTCCGGTAATAGTGACAAAACCTTTTCCGTCATTCCAAAGTTTTACCACAAACTACCACCCGAGGATGATCAGCTCCTGCAGAAGTTGCGTGAAGAGTCTCGCGCAGTGTTCCTTCAAAGGCGAAGCAGAGAACTTTTAGATAACGATGAACTCAAGAACCTGTGGATGTTATTAGACAAACACCAGTCAGTAACAGATGTTGGTGGCGAGGAACAGTTGATTAATTACGAAGATTTCTTAAAAGTAGCAGAGCAAGCTGGGCCTAAGTGTAAACAATATTTTCAACCCTCAACATTTTGCAAGCTCCTCCAGACTGATTCTTATGGACGCATATCTATCATGAATTTCTTCAACTATGTTATGAGAAAAGTTTGGCTTCATCAGACAAGGATTGGACTCTCCCTCTATGATGTTACTGGTCAGGGTTACCTCAGAGAATCAGATTTGGAGAACTACATCTTAGAACTCATCCCAACCTTACCTCAGTTGGACGGACTAGAAAAATCCTTCCATTCTTTCTACGTGTGCACTGCTGTTAGGAAGTTTTTTTTCTTCTTAGATCCATTACACACTGGACAAATAAAAATTCAGGATATATTAGCATGCAGTTTCTTGGATGATTTATTAGAGTTACGTGACGATGAATTGCCCAAAGACCAGCAGCAGAATAATTGGTTCTCAGCCCCTTCAGCCTTACGAGTCTATGGTGTGTACTTGAATCTAGATAAAGACCACAATGGAATGCTTTCTAAACAGGAACTCTCACGGTATGGTATGGGAACTCTGACTCCTGTGTTTATTGATCGTGTGTTCCAGGAATGTTTGACGTATGACGGGGAGATGGACTACAAAACCTACCTTGACTTTGTGTTAGCATTAGAGAACCAAAAAGACCCGCAGTCACTACATTACTTCTTCAAAATCCTCGACATTGATAGTCACGGTTACTTAAACGTCTTCACCCTAAACTACTTCTTCCGATCAATTCAGGACCAGATGCGTCAACATAATCAGGAGCCTGTTAATTTTGAGGATGTTAAAGATGAAATATATGACATGGTGAAGCCAGCTGGTCCCTTTAAGATCACCCTGCAGGACCTCATTAACTGTGGCCAGGGTGATGTTGTCATTAGTATCCTAATTGACCTTAATGGTTTCTGGACGTATGAGAATAGGGAGGTTCTTGTAGCAGACAATAGTGAAGATCCAGCACAGGTTTGAGGTGAAATAAGCTATATTTTTTAATGTATCATAGGGAGTAATGAAATATAATTAAAATTGTGTGTTAGTGCCTCTATTGATAAAGATGTAATGATATATTTATTACCTTCTTGCCTTAACTTTTGCCATCCACATAGTTTGCTTTATCTTTTATAGTACAAAATATGACAATACTTATAGAAGGATGTAAGAATGATATGAGGGAAGTGATGACCTTTTTGTATATGGAATTGTCATTATAAACGCAAGCTTTGTAAGATTTTTATATAAGGAGTTTAATTAAAGAGTGATGAAGGAAGGGAAGGTGATTGTGATGTGAGATGTAAATACACTAATGTGATGATAAAAGAATAGTTGTTGGAATACTGTTGAGTACCTGTGAGGAATGAAATTGGTGCTACTTTAATGCAGTTGATTACTTTGCTTTTATTATTTATTATCAGAAAATACCCTTTGGAGTTTTCAGAAAGTTGTTGCATCCATTTCACTTTTCTTTAAGGTACTTTTGAGAACGATATATTTCCTTACTTCAGTATATTTTTTAGAATTTTGTATTTGCATCTTGGTATCTTCCATAAATAAATACAAGAAGAGAAAGATCTTCAGTATCTCCTTACATTTTCCTTACACTGGTAGTTTAGTAAGCAATGGTGTCGTAAAAGGGGATGTAGAGGAAGCTTCCCTGTACCCTATATGCAACACATCCCTTCTAGGACAAAAAGAAGGTTACTTGTCCTGTGTGGATGTTACTGCAATGACAGCAGAAATAAAAAGTATACAGCAGGAAAATTAGTTAACCTCATAATTGTTTGTGTACATCCACATAAATCTCCAGAGGAAGTGAGGAGTATGATTGCAAGGACAAATAAAAAAAAATTCACTTAATCTTAGTATGATTCTGTGGAGTTGTGTGATACGTTGATGTAATGAGTTCAAAACATTCTATAAATTATTCTACACGTTAACATAAGTATAACTACAGTACTGATATGAATCACTACACTAACACAGACCTTGTAACTTATAGAAGGATTGATAAAAAATATACCTTATTTTCACAAGGACACCCGAGTGCAGCTAACCCCAAAGGTAACCCAGTAAACCGATATTCAAGTCAGTGACAACTCGCACTTATATTATATTGCACAGAGGTCGCTAACACCAAAGTCCCATGACCAAATTTTGCAGGAAAATTAAGCTTCAGATAAATAATTCCAGCCTCCCTGCTAGTAAGATAGAAGTACTTAAACCTATGACACATAACTGTACAAACTAGCTGGTCTATAATGTCTACCAATTCTGGATGACAAATATCTTTAGTACATGGAAAATCTACTATTTGCCTATTAAATCAAACCTGCTTGCCATTGCCTGCTTTGCTGTCTGAAACCTCCTGGTGCCAACTTTTATTTCTCTTTACAGTAACATGAGTGGAGCTCACCCCGATCCAGTGTTTGTTTTGCGAGGAGCAGAGTCACCAGTCACTGCTGTCACCTTCCTTCATGCAGCAGAGGGGCAAAAAGACAACCACATAGCAGCTGGAACCCAAGATGGCAAAGTTTTTATTTGGAACCTCAAGGTTTGTTTTTAAATATATTCAGGAATGTAATTTTCCCAGTTTTCTGTATAAAACCTGATGTTGATGTTATGAAAACATGCATTGGTATATGTACAGTGTTTTTGCCTTGTTGACTCCAAATATACAAACAATGCCCTTTTATCTTTTGACAGACTAAATGCAAGGTGGCAGAATGGGTAGCTTACTCAAACTCATCCATCCAATGGCTTCATAGTGAATGTTCTGACATAGTGTGGTCTCAAGGAAGATATGATAGTGTCAAGGCATGGAATATCCACTCATGTCCTCCTGTGGTTACAGCAACATATCCCATTGTGGATTACCTTGGATTCAGTTCTTCACACATCATACAAGTAAACAACACAAAATTGCTGTCACTACCTGGACCATCCCAAGAGGGAGTGACTGTGTGGGATATTAATAAAAACTTTAAAATCAGTACTTTAATACCACCAGATGCCAAGGTCTTTGGCAGTATGATGCAACCAAGATGGATAAAAATGCAAGATGTCACTACTTTAGCAGTTCTATATGAAAGTGGACACATTGCTCTCTGGGATTGGGCTAATTCAAAAATTCTAAGTCAATGCCAAGTGAGTGAAAATCCAATGTGTATTACATTTGATGAATCCTCTGAGACTGGCATCATTGGCACTGCTTCAGAAAAGATATATGTATTTACCATAAAAAGTGATATGAACATTTCTATTGTGAAGGAACTTACTATTACAAATGCTGGTGTTTCTTCATGTGTCATACGTCCTGATGGGAAGCTGTTTGTGACAGGAGGATGGGATTCACGTATTCGTCTGTTTTCTAGTAAAAAATTTAAACCACTAGCAGTGTTAATGTACCACAAAAAGACTGTAGAATGCATTGCTTATTCCAAAGGTGATGTAGAGGAGTTAAAGGGAGGGTTTGTATTAGCTGCTGGTTCTTCTGATAAGAGTGTATCTCTTTGGAACATATTTAACTGACCATCAATGAAATGTAGCAAGACTAATGCAAATTGTTAGAATAAATGTAAATATTACTTGTGAAATTTGTACTACATTGTGTTCTAGTAGACCAATCAACTCTCATAACACTAGTTCTCCATCATTCCACACTCAGTCTGTACACCAGATGCACCATACCTCCTCCACGGGTCATCATATTTTTCTTTAGTGAAATGCGTGACTGACCTGATGCTTTGTGTTAAGCAGGGTGCCCTTCTCTTCTTCTCTAAGGGCTAAGTGAGAGGAGTGTATGTGTATGTACCCATGTGTGTGTGTGTGTGTGTGTGTTCACCTTGTCTTGGCTATACACCTTTGTGGGGATATCAGCATCATATATTAATAGATAGATAGAAGATGCTATCGTGAATTATAACGTTCCTATGTCCAGGTACAGTACTTACACCTTAAGTAGAGGCTAATGTGAAGAGCTGTTCCAGGTGTTTTCCTTTTTCCTTTACCTTATTACACTTTTTATTTATTTATTTAATTTTTTTTTAGAAGGGCCAGACACTTGCTTCCTGCACTTCCTGCAAGTATTTTCAAGGATCGATGCTCAAATTAGATATGGAAAGATATGACGTGATGACATGCTTGCTTCTTAGTGACAGCAGAGCTGATCTCATGGTTAATGCAACTGAAGGATTCCTCAGAGGTCAAATACCTTGATGGAGTAGCAAGGAAATTCGTCACAAAGTGTATCTGACTGACACTTCAGGGATGTGCTGAAGATGATAACACTCAAAAATCCATCTGCACTCTATACATAGGTAACTTAGTCTCAGGTGATGACAGTTATATCAATAAATTACCAATGAAAGGTTTACAAATTTTTGAGCATCCAGTTTATTCTTATAAAGGATAAGTTCAGCTTGCTCACATCACAATGATATTTTGAAACCATCAGCTCCTGGTGGTCTTCCACAAGGCCCAGGTGCAAGAGGTCCCACACCTCAGCCGGCTGAGATTTACTACTCGCCCTCGCCCCACTATATATATATATATATATATATATATATATATATATATATATTATATATATATATATATATATATATATATATATATGAGAGAGAGAGAGAGAGAGGAGAGAGGAGAGAGAGAGAGAGAGAGAGGAGAGGGGAGAGAGAGACGGACACGGCACACCGTTTCAGCTGTGGTCTCTAAATTCATTACAATTCAACCACCCATTAACAGATTGCAAAATAACTGGTCATAAATAGTTAAAAGATGACTAATGATATTTATCATACACCATTATATACACATCGACTTGGATAGTTAAGATGCACAAAAAAATGCGCTGAAGAGGTGCTATCTCTGCAAACTCTTCCACATCTTCTTTACTTTTGACCAAGAGTACCTGACAGACTTGATAGCACCTGCAGTCAGTATGCCTTTGATGCTTTGAGTCACGCTGGAGATCCTTACAATGTCTTGGATACCTGTTGAAAAAAGTGAGGGAGAAAAACTAAAATTATTAATGGAGAAAAATCAGTTACGATATTGTTAAGTACCTGAATCCATGTAAGAGTAGGAGTAAAATATTTCAAAAAACAAGACTAAAAGGTAATGGAGAAGTTATTTTACTTAGCTAAATTTTTTTTGAGTGATCAGAAAAGTCATTTCATTACTGTTCTGAGAATAATTATGAATTAAAAAATATTCGGATATTGAAGATAAGTTCAAAAGAATGCATTAGGTAGTGTTTAAGCTTAATAAACCAACTATAACTGAATTGTGATGATAAACAGTTTCAGTAACCGAGATACTGACATTTATTTTACCATAACACAAAATTTTAAAAATTGCTCTAAATAAACTTATCATAAATACTTTGCTACAGCTAATAAATATGAACATAGCAGATTCATATAGATATAAAAGCGTGCAAATACCTACATTAAAATAGGGTTTAAATGTATGCATGAAGGATAATCTGAATTTGCTATTAATTACTGGTTCACCTTTATATATGACATCTTCTACATCAGTGTCATGAGCAGCTGCCCGCAGAACATCCTCCAGATCCCTACTCCTGCGATCCTTGTTCCATTCCCGGATGAGCATGAGCTGCAAGTGTGAAAACAACAATGCATTTTACAAAACTTTATTCTATATAATAATACTTTTTGATGGGGAAGCACCCTAAAAATTGACCTAATCTCATAATATCAAGCTATTTCTTTTATATATGACCACAAAGAATTAAGAGAATATGAACCCTTACCTGTAGTCGTTTAGGTAGCATGGAGAGGTGATAAAGCCTTGCCGGTGGGGAGGTGTCTTGCTCGCCCATCCCCTGAAGACTGTCTAAAATTACATACTCTTCTAGTTCTTTTAGGACCGGCATATAAAGGCTGCGGAACTCCTGGATCTGTGCTCCAACTATGTTCTTCACTTTATTTTGATCTTCCCCGACATACATTCGGAAATCTCCTTAAAAGACAAAAATAATTAGAACACATAGTCATACGTAAATATTTCTATAAATGAAGATAATTTTACAACCATTTAAAGTATAATACACAAAACCTCTAGAATCAGTATTCAAAATGTGGAAGACCATTGAACGCTCATCTGATCACAGCTTCATCAACACCAAGTAACTAATATTTAAGTACTACTCACAAGATGAACTTTAAGAACCTAAATATTTCCAGACCATACACCAAGTTGTTACACCAGCTACTACTCCAAACCAAAGCTGCATACATATATATACTGTACCTGCATATGAAAGTCCAGCTAGAGTTATATACAGTTGTTCCTCACTGAAAACCTCTGGGAGTAGTAGAAGAGCAGTGTGTACCGCAGAGAACAGATTCAACTTAAGGGCAGTGTGGAGTTCCTCATCTTCGGATGCTGCAATGTGAATTTTATTTATTTATAACTCATTATCTCTTTCATTAGTTGAAAAACAGCATATATAGTGTTTAGAAATGATGGTAAGAGTAAAGCAAAACTCCACTGTACATACTGTTATTGTGGTTACATTCTAGATACAATGAAGGTTATATATACATGATTTATGAAATAAATGAATTTATAAAATACATCAACACCAACCATTATGTAACATGAGTACTGGTTTGTGTAAGCGACCAGCAACATACATTGTGTCCCAGTCCAGAAGATCAGCCACTAAACTGGAGTGTGATATTACCCCGTACTTTATCATCTGTGATAAAAGGAATATTGTCATGAGTATACACATTTTACAGATTTCAATGTTTTTAAAAATTAATTAGCAATCAGTGGCAGGTGGCTCCCTTAAAATGTTGAATGGTTATCTCACCCCCACATGTGTTGGAATGAGTGTGTTGAAGTATATCTTGGCTCCCCAGTTTTCTTGAATTCTGCTGATGAAGTGTGGTCCCCCGAGTCTTAGAGCTGAGTAGTGCTTGGGGTTCTGTGCCATGTTCACTTGGTGCCATGCCTGGGGGTCCCGCACTGCCACAATGAAGTCCATCATGTTATCCTGCGGGGAATTGAGGATTTAAACTTTCTGAATTAATACTCAAATTTGTCATATCACATGATGGTTCACTTTTAAGACACTATTTTACTTACTTGCTTATAATACTTTTTATTGCTTATTCCTGCTTAAATGTACAATTTTTCTATGACCTCTTTATCTTTAACCCTTAATGGTTGGCTTTCCTCAGAAATGGCATGTGCTGTGGAACGGCTATTTTTGCCACGAATAATTAAATAACACACAAAATAATGAAGAAGTGTATTAACAAGGTGCAATGTTCTATGCACAACACAACTAGTTTCCTCATGTTATCTACATCAACCAAAATACAAATTCATTGAAATAGCCTATCTTATCATGAGAAAACAAGAAAAAAAATCATAAAAGGACTCTTATTTTCACTGAAGTCATACTTGCAAATTCAACTTGTAAAAAAGTACTCTGATGTATGACATAAAATGCTTAACTACCAGTGCATTTCAGAAAAGAAATTGATACATCATAAAACAGACTTTAAGAAATTAATCAGGACTGTAATAATATAAAAAATGGTTCATCCTAAAACAATGTTGAGGGTCATGAAGCAGAATTCTCTTTAAATCAGGCAATTGACAGGAAAGCTTTCCAAAATTAACACTTGCCCCATCTCTTGTGCAGTATTTTCCTCTATTCTGAGGATACATGTAGTACATACCTATGTATATACAATAAACAAGGTAGAAAAATACCTGAAAAAGTTACAGCATATTAGTTGTATACATGTATAAAAATCTAAGAAACCAGTAACAAGTACAGTACCTCTCAGAATTACAACGCTACACCTGCTTTCAACAACAAGGTAGGAAAGTAATAAGTAAAGGGTCTGATTCATGCATGCTCACCTAATTACAAATCACTCCCTTGCTAATAAATACTGTACATGGTATTGTCTCACATCATTATGTTACACACTGTCATTATCCACAACTGATCCCAGATGTACCACAATGATGCAGTCATGAGAGAAAACACCACTAGAACGCACAACACTGTAAGAGCCATTACAAGACTGCTACATACTCACAGCAATCAATAAGAACCCTAATAATCCTAACAAACAAATATCTTTCCTATTACAGTTCAGAACCCTACAACAATATATCATGAAAATGGAAGTTTGAATACCAAATAAATGGTCTGGCACTTACAGTTAGAGAAGTAAAACTAATGAAAAGTATTATATCCTACTCAGTGACAGGTACTTGGTATTTCTGATGCATTTCTTTTAAAGTCACTTGTTCCAGTTCTGCAAGGCGACCTAAAACAATTTGAGCTGCATCCTTCACTTCATTATATCTGTGAAGATTTTCTATGTGATCCTGTAGCTCTTCCACTTGAAAACCACTGTCTTTAAGAGCTGCAATTTCTTCATCAAGATTAGCCTCTTGTTTGGTGAGGTCAGCTAATTGGTCTTCTGGTGTCTCTAACTGCTGCTGAGACTTGCAGCTTGGACTTCGAAATGGAGAATGAAACTGCTGTGAGAACACTTTCCTCCGAAAATCTTGAAGGTTATTGTTGGCCCTCTGTGGAGTAGTGCGGCTGGAAACACCTTTATTCAACACTAATTTCTTGGGGGTCTCTGTTTTCAAGTTCCTAATTATGTTTCCTTTCTTTTCTTGAGTTGCATACCCTGTTGCATCCACACTTTTGCATGCTGGGGTCTCCTCTGTAGTTGGGATTTTCTTGGTATCAACAGAATTATGTGAAGGCCGTGGAGATCTGAATGGACTCCTGAAAGCCTGTTGAACATGAAACTTTTGAAATACCCGAACATTTTCCCATTATGGTGATGTTGTTTCCTTATTCATCCAGACCTGGACCGATAAAACTGTATGAGCCAATCGTATATGTATAAGATGTCCCTTGATCAAAGATACAAGTAGTTAAAATGTTGCCTCAGAAAAACCTACGGGGAAGAAGAATGGATGGTGAAAATAATGAATGTGTATAACAAATATGATGTGTCTAGAACAGGTGAAGCTCATGTAGTTTGATCAGTTCATATCTGGTTGAATGAGGTATAGTAAGACTATATACATATATTACACAGTTTTGATATCGATCCAATCGCTGTAAATCTGAAATCATAAAGTAACGTACCATAATTTACATAGGGTACAAGTTTGAATTCAATAAGGATGTCTCACTAAATTTGGTCAATTCAGCAACTTGCTTATTCAACAGCATAAACATGTGAGGATCACCACTTCATTTTTGTTGATAAATTCAATGTTCAACGGTGATCTTGGCTCTCTATATCAGCTTGCCAACACTGTTACTGTAAAGCAAGGGAAACTGTACCTTAGAAATAAAATAATTGCATTTACAGACTAATATATTTTTACTACTTATACAATATATTATACCAGAATAAGTTATACTTTTAGAAAAATTAAGATTAATCACACAATAATATGTATATTTCTTGCCTTATCTTAAATATTTTAGATATTCACCATATCTTTATGACAAATTACTACACACTTAACAAATAAGCTACACCATATCAAACCAACTAAAGTAACATAAATAGTTTAAATACACATTGTAATAACAAAAAGTAACCAAAAAAGTACACTGAAAAAAAAACACTCAAAATAAATATACCAGATGGTGTCTATAACACTGTGTTCAATGACTTAGCCTAATTCACAATCAACATTTTTTTTGTATGCTATTGGAGAACCGGCCAAGGGCAATAAAAAACGATATAAGAAACCCACTTGATTGCCAGTTCCTTTAAAAAGAAAAAGTAATGAAAAAAGGGAGGCCAGATTAAGGTTGAAGGTGTCTTGATACTCCTCTCTTAAAGTTATAGGAAGGTGGAAGTACAGATTCAGGTAGAGAGTTCCACAGTTTATTGACGTCACTGTATCTGCTAAAGGTAACATTACAGTGGGACAACTGTATAGGTATACATAGATAAAGATAAGAATAGATTAAGACAGAAGACATTATTGTATACTGCAGAAACTAATCACATATTTGTTTAATAGTTTCGTGTTCTGAGAGTTCTGAAAAAAATATTGTCACATTTTGTCAATTAGATGTGCGAGGATATAAATGTCATAGATCCTCGGTATAGCAAAACTGGTGTTCTAGTGTGTATGTTTTTGCATCTATATAATACAATATCAATTCCTGGTGGTAAGATAAGATAAGAACCGGTTAGTTACATGCACACATAGACAAGTTCAGCCATACTCGAATCATGTAAACATTAACATAAACAGTGGTTGAAATCTTACTTACTTTTACATTTTGATGGCCAATTTGCTTGAACACTCCTGAACCATAGGCAAATGCAAGGGAATATCCTTTGGGGAAGCTCTGCAACACTTGTGAATAGCGCGAAGCCATAACCTTGAACTTGTGTCACTCTGTTTTGTTAACTTTGTTTAGCAGGATTTTATCGGCACAAGTTTTCATTCACATTTACCGTTGAATTTACCATTGAATACGGGTCATATTAAAGCACTTTGATTATGTTTCACTTTCTCTTGTATATAATTTTACTAGCTGTTTTAACTGACTTTGGCTGACAACTTTTGTTTTTTTTCCCATTACACAGTTCTTACATGGGTTTTTATATCCAAAGTGCATTACATTGCACTTGTCAACATTAAAGTAAAGTTGCCATCTTTCAGACCACTCGTTTAGGTTCTTATAAGATGTATAAGTTGTAGAGAAGAAAAATCATTAATATTCTTAAAATTCACACTCACTTTTGCATAATTAGCAAACAGATTAATATTATTATGCACTTCATCTGGCATGTCATTGATATATATCAAAAAGAGTACGGGGCCAAGAATATTTTTGTTACAAGGAAATATAACAAAGAAGAAATATAATACATATAATCTGAACTGAAAGAAATACAGTAGATATTCCGCAGAAGTTGTTGGCTGTGTTTTTTCTCCGGAAACATTAACCACATGAATATAACAAAATCATAAATCAGACACACATATAAATATAGAAACATACACGTACACACAAACACACACACACACATACACACACACGTCCACATAAGCACATACATACACACACACACACACACACACACACACACACACACATACATACATACACACACGCATGTTACTAACCAACAATGAAGAAGAAGCAAACGAAATAATAGAGGAAACTATCAACATCAGCACAAAATATGGACTAGAAATTAACAAAGAAAAAAGCCAAATAATAATCTACAATCTTAAAGATAAACCAGAAAAGATAAAAGATATACTAGTCACTGACAAAATGAAACACTTGGGAATTATAATAAATGACAGCAAAAAATCCTCCAAAGAACACAAGAAAAATATAATTGAAAAAGCAAGAAAATTAGCTAATATGACATGCCCAGTAATAAATAAAAGTTGTTCAAGAATATTAATTGGAAAAACCTTCTGGAAAAGTATAGCCCTACCAATAATACTATATGGAATAAATTTTATGGGTGTAACAAAACATGAAATAGAAACATTACAGAGGATTGAAAACAGTGTATACAGAATGATCCTGAGAGCACCAAACTACACACAAGCAGCAACATTAAGAGGGGCAATTGGAGCAACATCAATGAAGGCAAAAATATTAAAAGGACAATGGAAATATTTAAACTATAGTGTAAAAGAAGATAGCAATGATTTATTAAGAAGGATAATGGAAGTGACAAAAAAAAAAAAAAAAAAAAAAAAACACCAACAGATGGATGAAAGAACTAGTGCAAACATTGAAGAAGACAGGGATGACAGAGAGTGGAATGGTGAACATTACAAATGATGAAATTAGTAAGAAAATTAAAGACTGGGACACGAAGGAATGGAAAACAACATTAAGTGAGAAAGAAAGTTTAAGTATATATAGAAATTGGAAGACAGAAATAGGACATCAAGAAAAAATATATGATAACAGACCATGCTCAGTGCTGCTCTTTAAATGCAGAACGAATAACCTAAATTTAAATGTAAGACAAAGATTCAAAGGAGAAGAAACAAAGTGTGACATGTGTAATAATAGTAGAGAAGATCTAATTCATTTTATATTATGGTGCCCAGCGTATCAAGAAGAAAGACAAAAGTGCCCCAGACTCCAACAACCTTAAGAACATAA
Source organism: Metacarcinus magister (assembly GCA_029783475.1). Lineage (NCBI taxonomy): Eukaryota > Metazoa > Arthropoda > Malacostraca > Decapoda > Cancridae > Metacarcinus > Metacarcinus magister. The sequence continues at coordinate 3,941,608 of JAPQNM010000018.1, forward strand.
GAACATAAGAAATGAGGAGACTGCAAGAGGCCAGTTAATGACCTACACGAGGCAGCTCCTTGCCCCCCACCCTTGGAATAATCCAATATTTAGCCATCCCACCTGTCATCCCTATCCATACTCTGATCCAACCGTCTTTTAAAGCTATCTATTGACTCAGCACTTACTACGTGTCTACCCAGCCTATTCCAATCGTTCACCACTCTGTTAGTGAACCAATATCTACCTATGTCTGTCCTGAATCTAAGTTTTTCTAGCTTGTACCCATTTCCACGTGTCCTATCCTGACTACTAAATTCTAAAACCTGATCAATGTTACCCTTATTAATTCCTTTTACCCATTTGAAAACGTCAATCAAATCCCCTCTTGCCCTCCTTCTCTCTAGGGAGTGGAGATTAAGACGTTTTAACCTATCTTTGTAGGGTAAATTTCTCAGCCCCTGAATCATCTTGGTCATTCTTCTCTAGACTGCCTCCAAGGAGCCTATATCTTTCCTATAATAAGGGGACCAAAACTGAGCTGCATAATCTAAATGGGGTCTTACTAACGCTAAATACCTCAGAATGACCTCAGAACTCCTATTTGTCACACACCTACTAATAAATCCCATTATCTTGTTGGCTCTATTTCTAGCTATAATACACTGTTCCCTGGGGCGCAAGTCACTGCTTATTTGAACTACTAAGTCCCTCACACTATATGACTTTCCTAAGGTATTGTCATTTAATGTGTAGTCTACAGACCTATTACCTTTACCTACACTCATAATGCTACACTTGTTAACATTAAACTGCATCTGCCATTTCTCTGACCACTCGTACAGCCTATTTAAGTCATCCTGCAGCATCCTAGCATCATCTAAATTCTTTACCGGTCTTCCTATCTTTGTGTCATCGGCAAATTTACTGATTGAAAACGAACAGAAAATAATAGGACAATTTCTTTTCAAAAATGAAAATATAAAAGAAACTAAGGAAATAATAAAAACTTTTTAGCATGTAAGAAAAAAGAAAAGAAAAGAAAATAATAACACATGAACATAAAAAAAGATCAGACAACAACAAAAAACACAAGGGAGTGCCGTTACAAAGGCAACACTCCCGACAAACCAGACCAGACCAGACGCAGCCAAAGAGCTTCACACTCGCAGTCCTCAACAAACCTGTGAAAGTTAACGAGGGTCACAGGCGGAAGCAAACTTCAATCCTCATTTTTCACTACAAAACGGATATATTCCTTGTCATACAATCAGGTAAAGAAGCCAAAGAGTTAATATTAGTATTAAGAACCCTTCAATATATTGTTTGCTACCTTGTTAAGTTCAGTCACACTAGATGTCTAAAACAGGTTTCCACTTACTGAGGAACCATGTTTTCTTATTATTTTTGTTATATCAATATGACATGTATGCTGCGTCTACTTGTGATATAGAATAGTATTAATGTGTATTTATATTATAGATCAATGTTAAAAGACCATGAGTTGACGTGTCACAGCACTAATGTCTCGCATCAAAGGTGATATGTTCATTTTACGTTACTTTATTTGTCTACTTTTACTCCATCTGGATTGTACATAATACGTGTATTTAGAGATTAGGAGGTTATTCTATGGCATTATATTTAGTTCACGTGTGCCCGTTTCCGAAATAACTCAAAGCTCTTAATATAAATCCTTATTCATCCTAGTTAGGTTGACATTAGGGAAATATTGGTTCACCACTCTCCCTGCAGGTGTTAATACTTACTCTTTCTATGTGATGTTTGCATAATGTATATATGTATGTATAGACATCTTGACAGTTGTGGGTTGTGGAAAGAGAAACACAGTGTATACTGAGGTTTTTTTATTCCTGACCGGTTTCGCTCACAGGCTCGCAGTCCTCTGAAGAAGCTGTGAGCAAAACCGGTCAGGAATAAAAAACCTCAGTATACATTGTATATATGTATATGTATATATATATATATATATATATATATATATATATATATATATATATATATATATACATATACATATACATATATATGTACATACATACATACATACATACACACACACAGTGGGCACTATTTATCATGTTAAGATGAGATAAGATAAGATAACTATTGTTACATCGAATACAAAGATGTAACATGAAGCTCATATTGGCATTGAACTCAATTAAATGAAAACACTAAAACTCATTGCAAAAACAAATGTGAACTATCATTTACAAGAACAACAATTTTGTAAAAAATAATGCTATCAAAAGGAATTGGTAATTTCAAGTATTTCTGAAGCAACTCACAAGAAACACATTCATACAGCCCTGGGGTGGCAAGATGTCAATTTTTCCCTTCTACTCTTCTGTGCAGGTTTGTGAAGTGTGTTCCCTGAATGGCTCCAAGTCTACTGACCAAGATACCAATGACACCACTGCGGGTAATGGGGATGGTGGTGGGAGTGGCTGTGATATGCCTTGTCTTTTCAGCTTTTAAGGCACCCACTAAGTCTTTGAAATTGGGTGCTGCATTAGACCAACCTCCTGCTGTTGCTGGCGCTGCTGCTGCTGCTGCTGCTCTTCATGTAAAGGTTAGCAGACAAACATCCTTCCTTGCTTCTGTATTTTCACCTTATTTATATTTATGCTGGTTGTTTTTTATTTGTTTTTCATCCTTCATCCCTACTCTATCCATTTAATTCTTCATCTGTTCTTTATATCCAGCTCTCTTAGTACCTTTCTTCTTTCTTCATATTATTTCCTTTCCATTTTATGTTCTCTTCTTCCTTATTGCTCTTTCCCTTTGCATTCCTGTTCCCTTGATACATGTAGGACAGATCATAATACATTTACTCTGGTAAGATTGTATGAACTAACTGAATCTGAACCTAACCTAACCTAACCTAACCCCAACTAATCGTGAATATTTGGAATTATCTATCAGCACAACTAGTTAACAGTACTCTAATAGAATTTAAACATTTAAGAAGAAAAAAACTTGATAATCACTTAGCATCAGTTCCACACGTATAGTAGTAATAGTAGTAGTAGTAGTAGTAGTAGTAGTAGTAGTAGTAGTAGTAGTAGTTACTCAACAAACCTGATGAGAACAAGGGAATTATAAAATATCTGGATTATTGATGATTCAAAAGCCTACTAACCTCCTCTCCTTCCTTTAATCATCCTAAACAGCGTGACACCAGTGGAAGAACAATGGCAGACTCCAGATTCTGGCAAACATTTGACTTCCAGTCTGAAAGCATCCCTTCTTCTGTAGAGGAAGCAGCATCAAAAGTCATGATCACCACCAACTATACCAATATTTTGGTGAGTAACATGAAGAATACCTCTCACATTGTATCATAGGTTTGCTTCTCCTTCTTTCATTTGCCATTCCCTTCATGACTGATACTCTTCTGAATTATTATCTGCATGTCATCCTCCTCTGACCCAGCTGCACTGATTTTCAAATTTGCAGAATAGAAGTAATATACACTCAGCATTCCTTCTTTCCATCCCTCGCAGGGTGCCAACACCTTTTATCGTGAGGCCAAGCCGCCTGCAGAGGTGGAGTCCAGTGGAGAGGTAGTGGTGCTCCTCCATGGTGCTGCATTCAAATCTGCCACTTGGCTGGACCTCAACACTATTAATCTTCTGGCAGGAATGGGTCACAGGGTGATTGCAATCGACCTTCCAGGTGGGTGGGTGGAGTGAGAGGGTGTGTAAATAACTGGGTGTGTTGTGTAGGATGTGTGAGGATATAGTATGGTTTGTAGTGATGCAGTATGTTGTTGAGGGTGTAGGTACTGTAGGTGATAGGAGTGAAGGTCTTGCTTGTTGTGCTTTGATTATGGTGGTGATGTTATGTTAGCTATGACTATATTTATTTTTGTATGTGTATGTGTGAAAAGAGAGAGAGAGAGAGAGAGAGAGAGAGAGTATATATGACATGTAAATTGCATTTATTCATGATGGATAACCTCACCAACTTAAATTTTCAGCCTATATAGATTACTCCCGTATAATATTTCACTAATCTCTCCCCAAGAAACTAATAAGGTTGAAACCTCCCAATATATCAGATAATTATATCATGAGAGTCAAAAAATAGTGATGGTAATCCTGCTTCTTTTCTTCTCACTAATTTGAATGAGTGGCAGCAGTTGCCTTTTTATTTTGTGTGTATCCTGCAGTAAATGGGAAACAAGTTCAATGTTGATAATGAAAAAAAATTATAGAAATGTAAGAAAAAGCAAGTATGGTTTTTGTAGAGCTGTACAATTCCGTTTACTGTTGTTGCTTGTCTTTTCTCTTAACTTCCCTAATTTTGTGGGGATGACAGCTTGTCAGATTAAGATTTTTTTTTCCTTTGGCATCATTCACACAGTTGCCTCTGCATTGCACTTGATTCATATGTACTGTCATGTTTATTGTGCCATTGTCTTGTAGAATGGTTACTTCAGATAGTCACCCACTTGTACATAACCCTTGCACAATAACTTACATACTGTCAACCTTTGCCCAACATGACAGGTAGGTTTCTGCCCTGGACATTCAAAACAAATTTTGTGCTCAATGAAGTCAAGTTTTAATGGTAAAGATAGATAAAGTTCCACATCAGTGTCTTATCAATAAAGTAGAGGCTCATGGCATAACTGTTGACCTTTGTAAGTGGATAGAAAATTGGCTATCGGATCAAAAGCAATGAATACTTCTAAACAGAAAAGCCTCAGATTGGAATAATATTAATATTGGAGTTCCCCAAGAGTCAGTTTTGGGACCTATTCTATTTACTATATGTAAGTGACTGATCATAGCACCACTCGCAAAATATAAAATTTGCCAACTAACACAAATTATTTGCAACAGACAAGTAGGTATGTACTTATCTGGTAACCTGGCTACTTTATATGAGAGGCCACATTCACTTGATAAACTTCCAAACTTCATTTTTCAAGATGTGTGGGGATGTTTCATAGGAGTTATGAGTAAAAAAGAAGTTGTATTGGCTGTCTATAAAGGAATAGACATTAAAATGCTATTAACTTTAATTTCTATGGTTTCTAATGGATGCATATTGCTTTTGCACCATTAGGCAGAAGAAAAAAAATTGTAACAAAGAAGACTTAAAAATCACATATCTATCTATATATCCAGTCTATATCCGCCTTAAAGCAGGGGTAACCGAGACAAGGCATCAATTCAAATTTCAAATTCTTGTAATTTCAAATCTGAGTCATGTTGGGCAAATTTTAAGATATTTTACTCGTGTGTGCAATCATGGATTTTGCATTTGTGGAAGTCGTGTTTGGTGGAGGTTGACAGTATATATTGTAAGGTAATATAAATCTCAACGAGTCTTCTTTAATTTTTTTCTATGTATGTATACATACATATTGTCAGATGGCAGTATGGATAAACATAGAATTGAGTTAGCAATTTGTTTTGCACAGCCATGTTCTTGCAAGATGCAGTTTGTTACAGTCAGAATGGCTACTTTATGTAGCACATAATTAAAAAAAAGTAGCACCTACATTGAGAGTATAAGCATGTTATTAATTAACTAGTGCAAAAAAGCAAAACAATGTATCATAAACAAAAAGCATCAAGCAAGACTTGGCATCATTCCTTCTGTAATTAGCATGTGCATCCTCCCTGTATTTTTGTTTGGCATAAAGGATTTGGAAACTCAACACCAGTTCAAGTGGAAGACAGGACTGAGTACCTCATCTCCATGCTGAACAAACTGGATGCTAACCAACCCATCTTGGTCTCCCCTTCCATGAGTGGGAGCTTTTCCATCCCATTCCTCACCCAGAATCCTGACGCTCTGACTGGTTATGTGGCAGTAGCTCCTGTAGGCACTGAGAACAAAAAAGCCAAGCTTCAGGAGCTGAAGGTAAGGCCACAGCTAAGCATGTTGAAAGAAATACACAAAAGAAATATACAATGCCCATAACCTCCTCTCCTTCCCCTTCACCTACACTGCCTGTTTTGAGCTGACAACTCTGGTTGTGGTCAAACATTACTTTTTTCCTCTTTTGTTTTGTTGCAGTGCTACGAGAAGAAATCAGTCAATTTATACTGTCTGTATTTAAAGAGATGAATCAGTTCCTTCCTTAACGATGTAGTATATAAGGAAGTTGGGCATTTTCATGGGTGCAGCAATTATTAGCAGATTTTTGACATATGCGAGTGCCTCTGTTACCAAATCCTTCCACATAATTAAGGACCACTGTATATTCATATAATTACAATCTCATGGTTAACCATCAGTTAGGTTTTCGTTGGGAAAATGCTGTCCAGAACCTCAGGAAGCCTCTATTGAAGCTCTGACAGCAGGTATGTTGTGATGTTATGTTAGAAAGGAAAAAAAATAGGATAAAAAGAAAAAAAAATGTTATATATATATAACCCTCAATTAACATTCTAAAAGAGGAAAAAGGTGGTCTGTTAGCCAATTGTCTGTTAGTGCGAATGTGTTTTCCTGGGAGTGGGAAAATATAGGTGCATTTCTAATCCTTCTGTGGAATGCATTAATTTAAGGGGCTTAAATTAATGTATTTCACAGAAGGATCAGAAACGCACCTATATTTTCACACTATGTGAGCAAACTAATGACTGATGTTTGAAATGTAACCTTTCACATGGTGTGGGCACTGTCCGCTGTGGGTGAAATGGAGTGCAGGTGCTCCTTGTCTCACTCACAGGCCTGCCTCCACGGATTCAGTCAATGCCATTGATACTGGTGTGAAACATGCTGTGTCATTACCAATACCGTGGAAAAAACACCTTCCAAACCCTTGGTTCAAAGCCATCAAATACATTTACACTTGTACAGTGGACAAAGGACACTGACATTGAGCATATCACAAAGTCTTACAGCACTAGTATGCTTTGGCCATTCATAGTGAGAGGATCTCGCTTTTTTGGTGTGCTACGCTACATGTTTTTTGTCCTTGACTGCATTATGTTTGTGCCTCATGGGAAACAATGGGACAAGGAAGAGTTGATAAAAAACCAGATAGCAGATATCAATTCCCTGAACTCCAGGGAAAAAAGCAATAAAGAAACCTCCACGATCACTGGTTTGGCATTGTGAAGTGTGCAGCAACGAAAAAGTGGAGGGACGTGGGAGACACCAATCCTCTGCTGCAAAGGAAGAGGACGGTAAAGACCTGTTTGACCTCTCAAAAGACTCTGAAAGTGCTGCATTGCCAATTGCACCATGAAACTTGCATCAGTGCAAAGGAACTTAAAGAAAAATCCCAAGGTAATTTCAAGATGTCTCGGTCTGTACCAATCAACAAATCCTGAGTGACGACCGTTATTCCCAGTATTGTGCACCATGAAGAAAGCTCATATTAACAACCTTGCAAAGGAAGAAAAGAATATTATTCTCTAAGATCTACTTAGCCGGGGGACCAGAGAAGTGGAAGAAATTTTTGTGGTCTGACAAGGCAACCTTCACTGTGACTGGGAATAGGGGAGGGAAAGTGAGGTTGCAGGTCAGCTGGAACACTTACCACCACAAGAACACAGAGGGGATCATGAAACATCTGGATAGCATAATGGTGTGGAGGTCTTTTTAGTACCATGGCAATGGGGAGTTAGTTGTGTTACCAAAGAACTTGACAGTTAACAAAGGTCACTACCTTGAGCTTTTTGTCAACCTTATAGAAAACCTGCTTCATAGCCTGCCAGAGTGAGATAAGTCAGCAGGACAGTGTGCTGGCTCACACAGCAAAATTGGTCACTGAATTATTTGAATGGGGGGAGGTGGTGGACTAAATCAGGAACTAGCCAGGCAATAGCCTCAATTTAAATCATATTGAAAACATCTGGGCCGTGAGGAAATGCTGCCTACGGGGAACAACACAAAAGAAGAGGTGATAATGGCAAAGAATGTATAACAACTAAGGAAAAACTGGACAAATAGATACAAAGACAAGACCACAAATGCAGCTCAGGCCCTGTATACTACAACTACATAAATACACACACACACACACACACTGTCGTATCAGTTCTGAGAAGCAGGAGTTAAGCACATCCTAATAGGTAAGTGCATGAAATTCACCCACTCTGCAGTCTTCTGGAAAGAGTAATTGGTGAAAGTGCTTCTTAAATGGTTAGTTTGTTTGTTGACATTTCGTGCATGATTGTTACTTTGCTTTCAGTACATTTTCTTGACGTTAATTTGCTTGTCTGATTCTCTTTATTTGATAAATCAAGTTTCTGAGTATATGAACCATAGAGTAGCTGAGTGCTAGGTCGACATTTATGTTTTGGCAAGTCTGTCAAGATCAAAGCATTTCGATTCAATATCAGAAAGAATTGAGTAGAGTTTGGAATTCCAGAAATTTATGAAAGTGCCTGATATTCATCCACGCTTTGGGAGACCGTATAACTACTTAACTTTAGTTTTATAGATCCATAATTTGATTTTCTTTTTCTTTTTTATAACCGACAATAAGTTTACATCTTGAATATAAATCATAAGTCAACATTCTTTCTAGGTTTACATATGTTAAACCTCCATTTTTTAAAAATTAATGATGATGATGATCATTGTCATTATTTTGAAAGGCTCAATACATGTATGCATGTATTACCCTTTGTCATCTAATGGCAGCTCATCCCTCGTTGCATGGTCTCATGGACGTTCCTTGTCAAGATCTATGTCTCTATCCTTCTAGACAACTTAAATGTTTGTTGAGAAATTCTTGACCAGAACAAAAACAACAACAACACAATAGAAAAAAGTTGGCACACATTAGCAAGTAGCACCCACAGGCTTTGGGAACAGTGGCCGCCAGGAACTTGGGGCAGAGCTGAGGCGAACTTGGCTGCAGTCCTGCCTCATCGCACTGAACTTGCCACCCTGTGTGGTGGTCTCCCCTTCCTTCTCTGGAGTGTTCTCTCTCCCTATGCTGGTGCTGCAGCCTCATGAGTTTGATGGCTTTGTACCCATTGCAGTGGATGCAACAGATGAGATACCTGTCCATCGTCTTCAGGCCATCCGGGTGAGGAGTTAGGGAAGCTAGTGTTAGGAGGTGGAGGAAGAGTAACAGCAGCAGTAGTACAATGATTAAGGCAACAGTGAGCAGAAAGGAAGAGCAAAGTGAGAAAAATAGAGAAGGAAAGTGAGCAGAAAGGAGAGGGAAAGTGAAAAGAAAAAGGAAGAAAGGGCCAATATGACAGCAGCAGAAATAGTGGTGGAGTCACCTCTAAAGACCATAAGGGTATATAT
>JAPQNM010000018.1:3950944-3953444 GCA_029783475.1 Metacarcinus magister
ATATCAAGGAATCTCAGACAGAATACACATCTACTACTTCAGAACTTGCTCACCTGTATACCACCATTAACACTGTTTTGTATGTTGCTACTTGTTCTTACACTCTGACAATGATTTATTTATTATAAACATTATCAATATTATTACCTAATTATTTTTTATTCTGCATACTACCTTGTCATTTTCACATTCCTATCATGATTGTTAATTTAGAAGCACAGTAGTTTAATGAAATAATAGTGACATTATTAAATATTGAATGAATATATCTATATTTTACAGAAATGTGAATAATCTAGAGCTATTTGTGGAGGTGAGCCAGAGGAAATTGTGGTACTATTGTTTCTCCAAGGTATATTATAGCAGTACTTTTCAATCCAGGTTCCTACTCTCATCATCTATGGATCAAAGGACACAGGACTTGGCCATGCTTCCAGAAATGATTTGTCCAATATTCCCACATCTCAGGCTGTGGAGCTGCCTGATGCAAGACATCCAGCCTACCTTGACCAGCCTAAAATGTTTCATACACTACTATACAATTTCATCAAGCAGGTTCACACACACCGTGCAATAGTATAGTGGCTAGTGACTTGTTCCAATGGTAGATTATTTGTCTATTGATGCATATTTGTATGAATATCCAATAGATTTAACTTTTAGAGAAAACTGGGTTTGGTAAATGCTTTGTTACCTGAAGTTACTTAAGTATACTCACGGCTTATGAATATGGTATATTTTGCACAAGCTTTAGTCTAATACAGTTTTTCTTATATAATACTTTAACTGTTGATATTAACCCATACAGCGTTGTGTGTGTAAAATTTACACATTTTTGTACCGGTCAATGGAGTGCCGTGTGTGCAAATTTTACGCCTTTATTTCCTGCACAATTTCCCAACATTGAGTGGACTGTAGGTGGATGGGAAGTGTCCTACCCCATACAGTATTAGGATGACTCAACAAAGTCGTTGAGGCCTATCAGAGTGTGTCTGGCCCAGGTATCAGCACCGTGAGGTCCATGATGACGGGTGATACTTAGGAGTTGTCAAAGTTGTAAGGGAGGCTTTGGGAGGACAGGAGACGGCTTTTAGATTTGTGGGTAAGTATTATTTTTACATTGCCACATCAGGGGAACATGTAATAAAGTATGGAGGTAATTAAAGAACTGGAAATGTTAGGAGCTTACAAGATGACATATTTATGACAGTTGGAGGGCCGGGGTATTGGGGAGAGGTGGGGGCGGTGGAGTGAAGGTTAACGTGGGGTGGAGTATTTATGTGTAATTAATAAATATAGTCACCTGTGTACTTGACGTGTCATCCATGTATGGGTAGAAAAGTCTCCTTGTATATACATGATACTGTGAGGCTGCACAGAAGACCAGGATATGTACCTGAGAGGGTTGGGAGTGTGTTGGGAGGGAAATGTTTGTGGGTGGCAGGTAGACAATTCCAACTGTACTGCATGGCACTTCTGCAACAATGTGCATTTGATTGGCAGGAAAAGTACCTACTGAGGATGTGCAAAGTGTTTATGCACACCTTGCATTGCCAGTAGGTGCCAAAGCTCACGAGACACGAGTGTGTTGCCTGTGATGTAGGCTTGCGCTTCTCACAGTGCTTCATTGATGGCCATACCCTAGAGAACAACTAGATCGAACAAATGTAATGAAAAAAATCAGTGAGAGTCGTGGGTAATAAAGACACAAGTTATAGGTTATAATATGAGAATGCAGGGACATTGAACAAATCTTTTTCATAACTTTGGGCTTCTAGTGGATGACATTACAGTGTACTGTTGGGAGTGTGCAGTCCTCTGCCAATCCCAAAAAACATCATCTCTGTGGGCTTACTATGATGAAAAGTATTAATCCTATTGGCATACGGCAGGCTGAAGACAGACAACTGTCATGTAGGCCACGGGAAGGATGGAGGCCGAAAATTAAATGTTTATAGCATATGTAAATCAATGATTCTTATTTTCCTTACTTCTAAGTTAAGTACTAATTATTAATGTAAAAAAAGGCTGATGCTACCAAAAAACTTTATTTTAGGGAGAAGATGATGTAGAGGTTAACAGAAAAGCAGTGGAAATTAATTTTGCAGGAATATAGTAATGCTGTCATGTAATTGGGTTTCTTCTGTGGAGCACAAAACTAAACACACAGAAAAGAGATATCCTTATGCAAAGATATTCCAGAAATCAGAAAAGAATGGCTTGAACACACAAATATGTTGAAGAGGAGCCAGTATGTCCATAGCTGAAGTGACTGTAACTGGTGTCCCATCCACACAAGCATTACAACTGTCCATGTCTGCATTCCTTCATCTCAACCAATGCTGATTGATAACATTCTTAATAAATACTAATACCTTGGGAAATAAGGATTGATTGGACTATATTTAAATGATACAAATGTAAATATTAATTCTTTTAATTAATAATGGTCCTTCACAGTGGATATTTCATCTTTTACTGGGAACAAGTTCAAAGTTTG
>JAPQNM010000018.1:3958444-3985944 GCA_029783475.1 Metacarcinus magister
GAATATTCGCTCTATGACTAATGATTAAGCAGTAAAATGAAACCATATCCTTTTTCCAAAAACATGACTTTCTTCCTCATTTTCTCAAAAGCTATTATAGATATTGGAAATATCATTGCAGTATCTGATAGACCTAATCAAACTCTACAACTGTCAATATGAATATTTTCTCTAAGACTAATAATTACACAGTAAAATGAAACCATAGCCTTTTTCCAAGAACATGACTTTCTTCCTCATTTTCTCGAAAGCTATTAGAGATACTGTAGTTTTATAATTAACTACTGATGTTGGGAGTCTATTCCAATGGTCAACAACTCTAACACTGAAGTATGACTTACGAGCAATTGTGTTATATCTTTGTACTTTTAACTTCATACCGTTACCTCTCGTTACTGACGCGTTATTCATTTCAAAAAGTACTTCTGGATTGATTTTGTCAAATTTATTTAGAATTTTAAAGACTTCAATCATAGAATCATATCTCCCCTAATTTTTTGCTTATGGAGAGTGAACATGTCTAACTGTTTAAATCGTTCCTCATATGATAAATTACGCAATGTAGGAATAAGTTTTGTCGCTCGTCTCTGTATTCTTTCCAACAAGTTTTGGTCTTTGATGTAGTTTGGTGACCAGAACTGTATTACATATTCAAGGTGTGGCCTTACAAATGCAGGATAGAGTTTTTTCATTATTTCTGGTGCTTTGTGATCAAAATTTCTTGAAATTAGCCCCAGCAAGAGAGAGAGAGAGAGAGAGAGAGAGAGAGAGAGAGAGAGAGAGAGAGAGAGAGAGAGAGAGAGGAGAGAGAGGAGAGAGAGAGAGAGAGAGAGAGACGAGAGACAGAGACAGAGAGAGAGAGAGAGAGAGAGAGAGAGAGAGAGAGAGAGAGAGAGAGAGAGAGAGAGAGAGAGAGAGAGAGAGAGAGGAGAGAGGAGAGAGAGAGGAGAGAGGGAGAGGGAGAGAGGGAGAGGGAGAGGGAGAGGGAGAGAGGGAGAGGGAGAGGGAGAGGGAGAGAGAGGGAGAGAGGAGAGAGGAGAGAGAGAGAGAGAGAGAGAGAGAGAGAGAGAGAGAGAGAGAGAGAGAGAGAGAGAGAGAGAGAGAGGGAGAGGGAGAGGGGGGAAGAGGGGAAGAGGGGGAGAGGGGGAGCAGGGGAGCAAGAGAGCAAGCGAGTGAAAGTGTGAGTGAGCAAGAGCAACTGAGAGCGAGAGTGTGAGTGCGAGTGCGAGAGAGAAATAGTGACAGTTTGAGGCTCCTTATAAAATAGAGGACTGATTGAAAGAGGGGAAATAATAGAATGAAAGAAGTGAAGTGGGAAAAAATTATGTTTATGAACCTAAAGATGCCTTTGCTGTATTTGACTTCACTAAGGAAGTTCTAGGACACAGGACAGATAAGAAATTAAACCCCCTACCTGATTGGACGATTCCAATGCATGCTGGTGGGAATTCGATTGGTGAAGCTGCTCTAAGAGATCTAAATTCTGCCTCTTCAGGTTTTTATTAGCTTCTTTTAACTTGTTGAATTCTGCATTGTTGAGTGGAGACAGTGCTGATTCTTCCTGAAGGACATGGTACTCAACCTCATAAGCCTGGAGTTCTTTGGTCAGGGAACAATCGCAGGCCTGTAAAGTAAATAATAATAAAAACAAAAATCATATTACAGTATTATGAGAAGTAAAATCATAAAATCAGTAGTGACAATTCAGTACGCACCATTCACAAACTACCACAGGGATTAAATCACATTCACTGGAAGAGGAAATACTTAGATATTACAGTTATCTATTTTTTTTTGTAATCATTATCATCACTTTGAAAAGCGAAGATAGAGTCCATGTTAATATATCCTCAACCGGTTTCCTTTAGACAGGGTGACATGATGGTGGTAATAAGGAGGAGAGGAGTTATTTTTAAGCAGTCTATTGAGAACCACCTAACTAAACTAATTGATTGGAGTGAGAAATGGTTAATGTCTTAAAAGACATTAACCATTTCTCACCAATCGATTAGTATATTTAGGTGGTTTTCATAGACTGCTTAAGAATAATTCAAGGAATTGATGAAAATTGATAATATAACTTACTTGGGAGATAATGTTTCCTATTTGATTAGTATGTAGGGTGGACAATGAAGTCTTCATGTAATCCATGATCTGTTCAAATGAGTCACATGCCAAGAGAGCTTCCTCATGGGTCCTCAGCAGTACTAAGGCCACACGAAATACTGCTTCCATCCCATCCATAAACAGGAGATCTGCAAACACAACAATGATTCATGATTGATGCTGACATTGCTGACATTAACACGACAGCTGGGGTGTCAATGTTAGCAGTGTTGGTGGCATGCTTCTTTGAACCTGTACTAGATTTTCCCAAGTTACTGACATTATTAGTGAATCAAAATGTCACCAACACCCGGCCAACACAGCCAACATTGACACCCAGCAGTTGTGTTGCTGTTTGCTGTGTCGTAGTTTCGTTGGTGGCATTATACTTTAATATAAAGTGTTAGATAGTAATTTTATGATCTATATTTTTCTCTTTACCAAAAAAAAAGCTAAAAAACAATAATTCTGCATTCCAAAAGTGTCAGTTGCCCAAGGGTTATCTATAAGAGATTATGTACCTGTGTTATTTGCATTCTTAATATAACATAAAACATATAGGAAGAAAAGTTACATCAATATCAAACAATGAGCTAAGTTAAGAAGGGCTATTTATTGAATATACCACATGCATATTCATAAGATGGCTACTGAAAACTTTATCTGACTCACCAAATACTCTGCTCACAAAGTTCAATGGGAACTGTGATGCAAACAATGTTAAGAACCAGGGAGCAGCAAACAGCTGGGGTGTAACCTCATTATTTTCAAAATGGTCATGTAAATTCTTCAGTTCATCCCTTAGCAGTCGAGACAACTGATACATCTGTACCTGGAGAGAAGAAAATAAATAATTGTCAATATATATTTACCTGGACAACTTTCTATCTTTCAAATCAGCATAATTTCTAAAGGACAATCTAGCTATCTATTTATCAAACTATATCAGACACCTATTCCTAAGAACTCCTCCCATGGGATGACCACAGTAGAAGACTTTCCATGTCAGCGTGTGTGAAATTAGTAATCAAATTGTCTGCTTATTTGTTAGTCAGTGTGTATTTTCATGGTCATATTTATTTAAGGTATACGTAATTAAAGCTAAGAAAATGTTGTCCTCTCTCCTTTAGTAGTCCAATCTTCTATGATGCCTGTTCATGCAACCTCCCTCAAGGTGACTAAATCAGATATCTCTTCTTACTCCTGCCTAAGTACCTCAACGTTACATACTTCAGCCTTCTTACTCTCTCTCTCTCTCTCTCTCTTTCTTTTTTTTTCTTTTCTCTCTCTCTCACACAAATATTCCAATTCTGTTATCTTTTTACTTAACTGAGAGTTGGCCTTCTACATCCACAAAACCCAAGTCATTCCTGCATATCCTTGTCCTCCTTTTGATATCATTCACTCTCAGGTGTCCAAAACATCTCAAAACGCTGTGTTTTAGCATTACTACTTCACAGCTCATTCTTTCTTCCCTATTAGACATCAAACTTTCAATATACAATTTTGTTACTCTCATCCTCCATTGTGCTCACCTCACAGGTACCCATCAAATAACTCACTTCCAATGCTTGGATCCTAGACCTGTTCTTTCATCAATTCTTGGGAGCACGGGTGCGATAACTGTTTGGTGGTTTGCAAGGGTGTAAACAAAAAGAGGTTAACAATCACTGCCTTTGAGATTGACAAGGTAAGTGAAGATGTTATACATTTCAAGTCCTATTATGGACAAGAGAACATTAAAACGGGAAACTCATAAGGTTAAGGTTGTACAGTAAACAGGAGCTTCAATCATCCTTAACCCTCAAACACCTCTGAATTGAAACTTGTCTTTGCAACAGATATTCAGTGCCTACTTAATATAGAAATAGCAAATAAACCTGTTTACTCACCTGAAGGCCTATTAAATCTGATCTGTATTGCTGCCGACAGCCCATTACATACATTAGATGCTTGAATAGGTTATATGCCACTTCCTCTTCAACCTGAAAAGTATAAGAAAATTCAAAATTAATGTTTCCAGTCATACCATTCTAATATGTAGGGTGGAACTAATTATTTGTGGATTTTGCATGATCCGCTAACCATGCGAATGTCAGTGGATGAATGTATGGTGTTGGTTTGGTCATATGAAAAGCAAGGATGAGAATGAGCCTAAAAAGATGCTAAACATTTTGAAGTGGAATGTAGCTCTAAAACCAAAGAAGACATGGAATTATGTATATCCTAATGAAGTGGAATAAAGTCCCAATATGTAGACCAAAGTAGACATGATATTACATCATAATGAAGGAATAAATGACTAGAATACTAACAAAAAATTCCATATAGCTACAGTTTGGCAAGCTCCCATCAAGTGAATTACACTGACCTATGTAAACAAGTGTACAATTCAAAACAATGATGACGATAATGACTGAGTTTAAGATCACAGTCACATCGTTAAAGAAAGTATACTTACACTCACTACATATGACACTCGTGATCATCCTATTGATAACACTGTCTCCTATGCAAGATGAAAGGTTAATAAAGGCTGGACAAAGACAAAGATATAGTAACTCACATGGAAAAGTAAGACTCCACCAACAAAACTGAGGCCTTGGCAGTACCCAACATCTTGATCCAGTAGCGAGTAAGCTTTTAGTAAATTAAATAACGCCAATTGTCCTGGTCCAAGTGTCTGCATGTAGTAAGGGTGTGTGGGAAAAGTACGACCTGAAAAGATGCAAATTAGAATAATGTAATTAGGAGTGATAATCATTGGTAATTATAGTCAGATTTGTAAACAATTCAATGGATTCTGACTTTGATTCACGAAGAAAATGTTGAGCTGACTCATTGTGATTTAGTAACCTTTGAGCATGTACAGTAGGTCCTGGGATCTACCTCCTGTCCCTTTTTATCCTTTTATTATCCATATTATGTCAAATAACACTGTAAAAAAATACTTTACAATCAAAATCACCCTTACAGTGGGTAGTGAGAGGTATGGGAAGCCTCTCCTATGTGTACTCTCCTACAAAAAGACAAAGTGGAGATGGGGAGTGAAGAGTAATGTCACTACAAATATAGATATTATATAAATAAATAGAATAGATAGTTATTGTATCAGCTACATGCACAATACTGTCACAACCAGTTACTTACCCAAGTCAATAAGGATAGCATGATGCTGGGATGTGAGCTCCTTGATCATATCCTCATAGGGTGTGTTGTATTCAGTAAACTGGGGCTCTAACTTGGAATTCCTGGCCAAGTACTGATACATGAGTAGCTGCCACACCTCCCCTCGCAATGACTTGGGCACCCCTAAAGTGGAGACATTACAATTCATATTAATAAAACTAGAACACTATGAAACAGTCACACTATGAAGAGTACATTCAATTCTACAAAATTCTTAAAATTTGATTAAACATGGAATATGAACATCATAATGACAGTACATCTAGTTCAAACCCTTTAAAATTCAAGTTTTAAGCTGTCAATGGTTGAGATTCTGTAAAGATTCATAATGTGTCCAAAGAAAACTTGTCAAAATATAAATTCACTACATTTGAGAACCTATTGTTTTACACTATCAACCTAAGGAACAAGGAACTACTTCAATGATTTTAGTCCGTAGAATACAAACTTTGATTATGGTGGTTAACAACAACACTAACCTTGCTTTATACCACTGTGGAGGATATTGGAATCTATCCTGGCTGAGGGTCGAGTCAGCATAAGCTGCCATGCCTGTACTGCATCTACATGAATATCATCTTCTTCATAGTTTAATCTCACACGCTGCATTGCCACTTCTTGCTGGTGGGCTGAAGTGAAAATTCATATCAAGTACAAAATAAACAATATCATTTACTTATTAATAAAAGAACCTTAGTATACCATTAACTACACAGGGAACATTTCCACCTCACATTTTCCAAGATTCACTATTAGTTTGATTTGGTTATGACTTTAAATCCAGCTACAGCTGAAGAATGACATGTCAGTTCTCCTTCATGTAGTGCGGAAATATAGAAGGTGAGACTCACAGCTCGTTTTCCTTGGAGTCTTCGGAAACATGAATTCATAAAGGACTTCATCATCATTAAAAAAACAAGGAAAGTGCAATGAATGTATGTTTGGTGAATGTGTTAGTAAGTTCCTCTTCACTCTCTCCAAACAACACAAGTAACTATAGGAAACTTCCTTTACCTCTTAGACGCTGATTTTCCCTTTCAAACCGATTGAGAAGGATTTGTTGAAACACTGCCTTCTTCCAAATGAGCATAAGTTGTTGCTTTGACTTCCTACTTGGATACGGAGACGTTTCAACCGTGCGGCTTCCTAGTTGGCCTAAGGAATCTAAAAAAAAGTTTGTTATTTTTCAAAAGCATTTTGTTACACTCAACATATTATCTGGGAACTTTATATAAATTTAAATAAACAATTACCTACTATAATCCACAACAGCTTGAGACTGCACAAAAAAAAAAAAATTAAAAATTAAAAATTCTTACCCAATCTCTTCGGAGGAGACACAACTCTTTGAAGGATGGCATGTCTGAATGAGGTGTTTGATTTAGAGGCCACTTTACCGTCTCCTGAGTTTTCTTCCTCCTTGGCAGTTCGTGGAGTTGGAGAACCCACCTTGAGGAAACTGAAAAAATACATTGGACTTCTACAATGCAACACTTTCATTCTCCATCATCATCATTAGTAAAATCTATATAAAATCTCCAATTTCTAGCAACTCAGTAAAGGCAGTAACTCAAATATGTAGAGTTACTAACTGCTTTCTATATTTTCTACCAAAAATACATACATGTTCCTCTTGGCTGACACTTGAGAGCCAGACACTTGAGAGCCACTTGCAGACTCAGTTTTGGCTGCCATCATCTTCTGTTTGGCTGCTGCACGCTTGGCCATGAACTCCCGCCTCATGGTATCACCCCCGGCCGAACTGACTGTGGACGAGCGGGGACGGTGACCAAGGGGGGAGTCACTTAGACCTTCCATTTTGACTCGAGATGATGATGTAGGCATGGGGTGGGCTTTTTCTACTGGATTCATATTAAATCCTGAGTTCAGCTCCTGTGGATAAAAACTGGTCAGCTCTTTCTAACAAGTAAGTAATAGGTACCTTTTTTTCATATAATAAACATCAGGTGTAGAATAACTGTTACATGGCCATATATCATCATAAGTTTAACAGCTGCATTTCATTCCTGTAAGTATTCAATTATACATAATGTCTCAAGCTTTAATGTAATTTTACTAAAAGCAAGGGAAATTTTATGACTATTCATAATTACTTATAGTACTGTCTCTCATAGGCTCAAATAATTAAATACTTAAAACTTTAAAAAGTTACAGACAATTTATGGTTAAACCAATGGCAATGCAAATACTTATACATTTTTTTCCCTTTTAATATACCCCACCAGTAGCTTAACTGAAGTCAGACTTACAATAATGAAACTGAGCCTGTAAGTATTAAGTAGTACCCAAACTCATGGATCTGAAAATTTAATTTAACTTTAGCACATAACTTTAAGTTATCTACTGTATATATAACTAATCTAGAAGCTCAGTTGTGGTGTTTTCTACTTATAAGAATGTTGTTCATTTCAGCATATTAATTTTCTAAGTATATATGACTTCGAAAGCAGGCAATATCATAAAATATTAAAGTAAAACTTAGCAAAATGTGGCAAATATGAAAATTCATGCATTTTTTACAAACCTATCTATAACATCTGATATAAAGAAGACAAAATGTTATGATGTATCTATGGAAACATGCCATTACTCAAATATAACTTGTGGGTAATATTGATCATCTCTTTAATTACATACAATACAAATATTCTCCCACCATGTGCAACTCCGTTGATTACACACACACACACACACACACACACACACATCTGCCTAATGACGAGACAAGGTGCTCATACACAGACCCATGCATACATACGCATATACTCCTCTCATTTACCCTCTAGGCCCGTAGAGGAGAAGAAAAGGGTACCACAGCACGTCAGGTCAGTCATGCAAGTGGGGAAGAAGGCGGTGGGGGCGGGGGGCAGGAGTCTCTTCCATGCCTGGACCTGTTGGCTTACTCCTGCCATTTCACACATAATACATGTTCCTCTCTCTTCCTGTACCTGATCTGCCACTGGTTATACCCAATGCGCGGGAACCTCTTCCAAGAGTTGTCAAGCCCCGTCATTACTTATTCATTCACAACTGCTCTTCCCTCACCTCTATCATGCATCATCATCTTTCCTTGCTCCACAGACATTCTTTTAATTCAATGCACTTTTCACACTATACATCCATCCCATTCATGGCCTTCTTCTCAGCCGAAAGGCTGGAGATCACTTCCACACTTTTTCTTAATCCATAAAAGCCCAAAACACTTCTTTTCCTTTTGCCAAGTACTTTTCACACACCTGTCTCACACCAAACACTTAACTTGAGCTTAGTAACTGTAGCTGCATACAACTAATTACCCATATCTCTTATGCATGATTCACACTCAAAATGGTTAATACTTCTTGGACTAGTTTCAACAATGGGGAAAAAATTGGGTGCTCAAAAACAAATAAAATAAATAGATTAGTACTCTCTAACATGTGAGTCTATTGTTATCAGTTTGATTTACCTCATCAGTAGTAGTGTCCCTTTCTGCACTATCACTTTCTCTGCCATCTCTTTTCAAGAATTGACTAAATGAAGTAGTTAAACTTTTTTTTGCCCGACGTAGGGATGATTCTATGTTGCCACCCGCCTGGCTGTCAGGTCTGAAGGTAAGGAAGAGCTTAATACACAAACACAATTATAAAACAATTCCAAAAGAAAACATATGCTGCTATCAGGTGACAGTCTTGATACAAAATGTCATATCTCATAAAGCAATAATGAAATAGACTAACTTGACTCCTCCCCCAGGTAGGGCCAAGTGGGTATGTGCTGCCTGCTTGGTTTCAAAATGGGTTCTCAACAGCATCATCAATATGTTATTTTGAGTCTGTGTTTCAGAGGTTTCAGCTCCCTCATATTTAGCAATTAGAATGCTTTTCTCCTCTTCAGGAAGGCTTGAGATTCGTTTCATGACTGTAGTATGGGCCTTGGCTGCAGGCATTCCTGAAAAGAATGTATGATATTCTGTAGTAAAACATACAATTTTTTGTTATTTCAACCCAACATAAAGTGTATACTGCATACAGCAAGGTTTTGAAATTAAATCCAAAAGTAGTAACAATTTTTTTTTCAATCACCTATATTGAGCACCTGTCCCATATTCAGAAGGAGATATTTTGCATATACTACGATACGATCTATCTGTTTTACAACCCTTTTTTTATTTACAATCACCATGTACACACACCTCCGAATCTTATGAAATTTGGTACACTGAGGTTCTAGGTCATGCTGACCACGAATCTGACCTCAGTTTTTTTTATTACTATGATATCAAACCCTTGCTTGCCTAATAAGAATAATGGAGATAACCATTATTTTATTTAACTGGGTGATGCTGGTCTCCTATGACAAAAATACATAGAGATGAACTACCCTAAATCTACACAATATAACGCATGGGATTGCTGTCTATGAATTTTGTTGTGGAAATATGAAACTCTGTACTTTATAATAACGGGCAGGAGGCCGTCCATCTTAGCCTCCGTGAAGCCTATCAGCGCCACAGGTTTACGATGTAGAAAAGAAAAAGAATCTATAGTAACATACTCACCCTCCACCTCTGCACACAGCATGCTGAACCATCGCATTGGGCACTGATCACACAGTAAATTTTCTTGTCTCTCTCGTACCTGAGCCTCATGCACAGCAGTAAAGGCCTTACTTAAAGCTGCAGAAAAAATACATAACTTTTAGTTTTTCATTGCACTTACAATAAAATTACCTTATATCACATCAAGTAATAATGGAATTAATAAGCTTTATTAAATCAATATCATTAATAACTAGAATATTAAAAGATGAAAAAATTCTGCTTTACCTTGCATGATTTCATCTGTGACAGCACTTATTTGGCACATGAAGACATAACCCACATAACAAGGAAGGTCTCCATTCACTTCACGACAGATGAAGCCAAAGTGATCATTGTTCTTGATACCCTGCAAAAAGATATACAGTTTCATGTGTTACTGGTATCACATATCACATTGCTAATCATACCTAAACAAAAAAATAATAATTAAATGTAAAAATACTAACAGCTTCAGGAAGTGCCTCAAAATCACCAGTTTTCCCCCCTACAACCTTTTTACAATATACCCGGACTACAATACTGTTCATCATTCTATTTGATTTGAACTCTTTCTCTCTCTCTCTCTTTTCAACCCCCCACATCTGATCTGATCCTAATGGGTCACACCAGATGCGTGGAAACCTTCTTCACGGGTCATCAAAGCCACGTCATTCCTCATGTATTCACGACTGATTTCCATTCACTTCTATCACATCTCAAGTCCACTAATACAAGAAAAATTTCAATCAATCATAGAAATATTAACAATAATTTCATTTAAAAGAAGAAAATATTACTAGAAACATTAAGTAACATAATACTACTACACTTACTTGACAACAGTGAGCAATATCTTTAAAAGTTTTATTTAGCTGCACAGACTTCATTTCTGGATTAATCAGTTGGATTTCACTGCGACCAATGTGGAACAGCATAGTTCTATTAAAGTCATGGCTTAGCATCTGAAAGATAAATATAACAAAGTCATTTCATCTTGCTTTTTCAACTCATTTACTTTTCCTTTGATGTCCTGTACCCAGGAAACTTTTTATGATAAAACATACCCCATCTTTCACCTGCAAGGTATCAGCCAACAAAAATAGCAACATAATACACACATGGTTAGGTCAAACATGTGGGGAGAAAATATGTGGAATATTGAAAAAATAAATGTAGGGAAGGAAATCAGTAAACTTGATAGCTTGTTGATTGGAAAAACATTAATATTTTTTCATACAACACAACAGCACAACAGAAAAGCAGCATGCATGAGTACACTTTTACAAATCAAAAGAAATTTACTTTTAATAATTTGACTAAACTTAAAATTCTACACATTTCAGAATTGAACCAAATCCTCTAAATATATTTTCATGC
Organism: Metacarcinus magister; assembly: GCA_029783475.1. Classification (NCBI taxonomy): domain Eukaryota; kingdom Metazoa; phylum Arthropoda; class Malacostraca; order Decapoda; family Cancridae; genus Metacarcinus; species Metacarcinus magister. Next base: position 3,969,699 of record JAPQNM010000018.1, read on the forward strand.
ATACATTCACCCATTACTGTATTTTGCAATCTTTATATATTTTCACTTTCTATAAAATAATAAGAACTGTAATAAATCATCAAATCTTTATGACAGTATTTAATGAGCTGTACCTTGAGTTCACATTCACTACCACGGTGGATACGGCTCCGGGAGGTCATACTGCCAATAGAACCAGCACGTGCCCTCATGCCAAGCTCCTGACCACAACTTGGCCTGAATCATAAAAGAAAACTAAATTAAATATCAAGTTAATCCATCATGTATTTTTTCATTCAACATTATCATCATCATCATCAGAGTAGGTTCCATGGGTCAAACTGTCACAAAAAAATACATAAATAAATAAAAAGAAGTGATAGAAGTGATAGAGTGAAATGAAATGGTGCCACAACATCATCAAGGTCATGTGATGCTTAGGAGACATGGAAGGAACTCTAGATAATAGGAACAGTATAGTAATTTCCTATGATGGAATAAATTAGAGGAAGAACAGGGTTTTGAAGAATCAGAATTTCAAAATTGAGTTTGCGATATACAATTAAAAATACTCTACCTTCTAAATATCTGACTAGAGTCTCCGCTGATTGTGCGAATGCGTTGGCGAAAGGGTTCCATCACAGGCAACTCTGTTTTGCTCACTCCTTCATTATCCAACCCTTCCTTTTTTACATCAAAACCTAAAACATAAATCAAAATTATCAATATTTTTCACATAAAACTTGCTTTGCTGTGCATGTGCTTGCAAAGTTATTTTCAAGATAGAAATTAATTAAAATTACCACAATGAATAATCTACAAAATAATTTCATAAAACTGGCCTGCCCCTCTCTCACAAATGCAGGATGGTACCAAAAAGAAATGCACAAAACAATTCAACCAAGATTCAAAAAGTAATAATCCAAAGCAATAAGTAAACCAAAGAATAAGATTACCCTTTCATACACACACACACACACACACACACACACACACACACACACACACGAGTCTAGCTCAGGCCCTGTATACTACAACTAGGTAAATACACACACAGTCCGCTAGCGTAGTGGTTAGCGCATTTGGCTCACAACCGAGGGGGCCAGGGTTCGATCCCCTGGGCCGACGGAGATTATTTGGGTGTGTCTCCTTTCACGTGTAGCCCCTGTTCACCTAGCAGTGAGTAGGTACGGGATGTAAATCGAGGAGTTGTGACCTCGTTGTTCCAGTGTGTTGGGTGTGAGTGGTCTCGGTCCAACCCAAAGATTGGTTAGTATGAGCTCTGAGCTCTTTCCATAGGGGGATGGCCAGCTGTCTCGAGAGAGACCAGCAGCAGACTGTACAGTGATTACACACACACACACACATACACATCCCTTACAGAAGGATTGCCTAAAGCATTGCAGGCATTAAAGTGATGACATCATGACTAAATCTTACTGAAAATAAGGATATATCACATAAAGCTTACGTACTTTTACATTTCCTAGATTCTTCTTCTGGAACACTGCTTGACCTGAGGTAGGAGACCATTTCAGTAGATGACAGACTGGAACCAGATGAAATAGGAACTTGCTCTGTTGAAGATGAGCCGCTAAGTGCATCAGAAGGCTGGCTGGGAGCTTTGACTGAGGATGAGGATGCTTGGGTCTCATCAGTACTGGACCAAAGGGTGAATCGAACTTTAGGATGCTTCTTGGACTCTTTATCTTGTTCTGGATTTACTTGATCAGCAATAGTACACTTTTCAAATTCCTGTAACATAATCAAATATTTATGCTGGAGTTTGTGGGGCTTCAGTACCTGGAGAGAAATTTCCCCTACTGACACCTGAATCAACTACTGTTTTTACTTTTCTAAAATTAGTATAAAATCAATTCTATCTAGACTCGATTTGTCCAAGACTCCACTGAATCCAGATTGACAAACCAGTCTTAACAATGATCATTTCTCAGTTTGCTCTTTTCATTCTTTACTTCTTGATAAAGTGAGTTAATTACATGTCAGGAAGCACTATGAAGCAACTTAAATGCAGGATTACCTTCAATATTTTGTTACTATCAGTACCAATGTCTGGTTCAGCCATCAAACTGGAGAAGGAAATGTTGGGGACAGACACGCCACTGCCTTCTTGTTGAAATGTTATCGTTGCAGTGTTGGGTTGAGGGCGAACACTCTAGGAAAGAAACAAAATATCAAAACCTTATATGATAATCAACCTAATGTAACCAAACTACACTCAAACTACTTTCTTTAAGCAGGAACTATTCAGACATAAGGTTCAATAGCCACATATTTTAATTGTTCCAGATATACATATACCTGGCTTACATCCTGATTAAAAGGGGTAACCAAGATAAAGCGTTCAGGGTTCAGGAAGACTTTTTACTCTCCATTCCCCTTTTGCTCCTTGTCTTTTCATAGGAGAGAATACAGAGGAGGGGCTTCAAAAAAGCACAGAGCAGGAGGGGAGAAAATTGCCTTCACGAACCCTGGTGTACCTTGTCTTGGTTACCTCCCTTTAGGGTGATAACAGCTTTGTATATAGATAGATAGATAGATGAAAAGTGGCAGCCACAAAGCTTGCATTAATTGATCAACCATACAGACTTGCTTGAAATGAGAGGGGTGCCTTAATGGAAGTTAACTTAGATAAATAATAACAGTTGTTGGTGCGTGGGTACGGCAATACATGAAAGATCTTTTTGATAAAAAATGCCTAATAGCAGCACAATGATGATAATGGTCATAATCGGTGATATATATGTCAATTCCAACTCATAAAACTAATATTAGTTAGCTGTAACTACAATAGTTAGCTATAAACTAATTATATTGATCTAAAATAATAAACACATAATAATCTTACTCACATCCCCTCCAGATACATTCCGTTGCCTCGTTTTTTCACGAAGCTTAAATGCTGATAGAGCCTCATCAATAAAACTGGGTGGCACCTTAGAATGGGAGACCTTTACTCTTCCAACGAATAATACCTGGAATTTTTAAGCAAATGATATGTATAGTGCATCAATCGATAAGTCAATCAACGAAGAAATAAACAAAATAAATTAATTAATTAATAAAAATAAAAAATTTTAAATAATGAGTAATGTTGACAGAGAGAAGGTGGTAAGAGGGTGGTGAGGGAAACCATCAATGACAGCTGCAATCACAGCTACTTCCTTCAAATATCAACAATGGAAGTTAACAAGTTGAGAAGGAAAGGGAAGTGCAGAGGTTGGAAAAAAAAAAAAAAAAAAAAAAAAAAATTCTTCTGCTCTACAAAGAAAAAAGATCAAATATTTTTTTATATATATACAAGCAGCCATCCTTTCCCAAACTTGTTAGATAACACCCAAGAAAAAACTCAATAAAACCGAACAAAGGAATCTACTCAAAGGAAAAAATAACAAAGCAAATTCTGAATGTGATAATTAAGAGAGAGACATACACACAGAGAAAGGAAGAGATAGTGCTTTAAAGACCTTTCGGTCCTAATCAAGGATACACTAAGATTGTTATATTTTCTAGATGTTGTGGAATGATCAAAGGATACCAAAACAAAGGCTCTCCCCCCACCTCCAAACCTTCCAGCCATGGGCCATACGTGAATATTTCCACCAAGTTACAGGTGGGAAGGTGGTAGTGACCAATAAAATGGTTGGGGATGAGGAGGGGAATAAAGGACTGCCACCATCAATCATACATTCTTTTCCCAATATTTCAAAGATAAAAAAAATAGATTTCCATTCCTAAAGGTGAATCCTACATTCGTAAATTAGGATAAAGGACAAAATTATTTCAAGAAAAAAATATATACTTGGAATATATCTAAGGGTACCAACCAGTTGAATATTTGAAAAATCTTCAATCTGAATAACTGTCATTGATAAGGATGAATCAAGTATATAAATCTGTTTCTATTTATATTGATAGAAAGGCAGTAAAAAAAATATTCATAAAAAATGGAGTGTAATCAAATTGGAGACTCCTTACCTGTGCACAATTTCAATGGCCAAGCTAGACAATAGAGGAAATAGTTTTAGCTAACAAATTTTCAAGCATCATTTGTAACATTAATTCATAAAATCAGAATGTATCACTTTTCATCTAAAAATAAAAATAAAATATCAACCAATAGAAAAGTTGAACATCACTCCAATAAACCTATGTGATATACATGAAGAGTAAACAGTACTTACTTCAAAAAACTGAGATTCATGATGAACATAGAGGTCTGGAAGTGAATTGAACGAGTTACTGACAGCTGGCTCAGGAATTGATTGGATTTCTCGAGGTTGTTGGCGCAAACACGCAAAGAAATTGCGTACCTGGAAAAAACAATTATCATTATTGCTTGATTTTAGGAATATGCTAATGTACTTGCATCAGTTTCAGTAATACATGTTAGTTTATAAGTATCAGTATTGTTGTTGGTTGAATTTAAACACTCACATGCTGTTCATTAGATGCTTGCATGAGATGGCACTGATAATTTTGATCCGAGATGTTTGCTGGTACAAGTTGATTGGGATCAGTGGCATGTACATAGCCAGGAGCACCAGGCACAGCACCCTGGTCTTTGTCATTGGGCTTAAGTGTGTACAGAAAGCAAGTGTGATCAGCCTGTTCCATAACACATTTATGGATCTGCCGCACTGTGTGGCTCAGCATTACTACATCAGATGCCACACTTCGCACTAAAACATTGCCCCGAGTGATGTCAACCAACACCTGAAATTTACATGACAGTCATTAGTGTACATATTCTATGAATGCTTTCAGATGCAAAAACATCTACTGTTAATCATATATGCATATATACTATATCTTCCATCAGAGGACCAATGTATACTCCAAACAGGGTTTTGGTATAAAAGATTAACCGTTACAGCATCAACGGCGTACAATGTAAAGTAAAAGTCTATTAATCTGGTTTTCAGAGGACCAGCTTTGTGCTGGATTATCAGAAATGCTGGAGAAGTAGATTTACTCCGTATATTCTCCTACTAAAAAACAAGGCACAGAGCAGAAGGGTAGAGTAATGTCTCCATGAACACTGGTGTGACTTGTCTTGGCTAACCCCCTTTGGAGGAATAGCAGGCTGGTATACAGATAGATAGACTATTACTATTATCATCATTATCATCATTAAAATAATTTTTAACTAAAACTCTTACATCTTCTGACTTCTGCTGGTTCTTGATCTCCGAGATGATCCATGGCAACATTGATTTGGAGTAGTGGCGATCCACCTCAGTACTACCTCGGTACTTGAAGGTGAAGCTCTGTCCTCCTTCTCCACCTCCATCCAGATTCTCCATGATGATCTCTGGAATCCCTCTGATACCTCAGAAGACAATGAAATTCCGTTGGTCTTCACTTTCTTCTCCCTTGGTCAAGGCCATCTTTGTCCTAAAACCAAAAGATGTGAACAATGACCAACTCAATGAAAACTTCTGTAGTTATGAAAGGGAGTAAAAAAAAAACTATATAAGATAATACTAGAATACATATAGTATAAGGAAAGCACTGCCACCATAAAGCTATATAACTTTGATGAGAAAACACCAGTAAACAGAAGTGTCAAACAAGATGACTATTTCTCCCAAACTGTTTATAAAGGATTACAAAACTTGGCTGTTTGATTTCACTAAACTAAACTAACTATAATGTGTAGAGAAAGGATAGAACAGTAAAAAAAAACTCCTCCCCACTCCTCCTTCCCTCCAGCCAAAGCTGGCCAGAAAAGAAAAAAACGATACCTTGTAGTATCGAAAAACATGTAATTTAAGGAGATAGTAAGAAGAATGTTGTATCTACGAAATCAACTTTATAGATGTAAGTTCTAATAACAGAGGCCCAAAAAATATAAATGTTTAATCAGTCTGAAACAAACAGTGCCAGTTGGGGATTAGATATTTAGTATAATATTTCAGCATTGCACAAGATACTTACTGTACTCAACATTAGTGAAGGTTTCGGTGTGCGGTTGACTTTACAAAACCCACAGTAATTGTAGATAATTGGGTATCATCTCAGTGTTACACCTGTCTCACTGCAAAGGACACCTATGTGTTATATGAGGTGCCTTCTGCACATACAAAATGGAAATTAAATAATCCCTATGAACTAGGGGTATTATTTTACATCTTCACCATAATGCTCTAGAGAATTCAGGGTTATATTTTAGCATTACCTGATGCATTTTGAGAAGGTTTTCTTTAATTACATTTCCGTCGCAAATTCTTAGTTTGTAAGATATTCAATGTTTTCTGTGAGACCTTCTCTTCGAAAAATAAAGTTTAGTTTTGTTTGAACAAGGTTCTGTTATTTGTCAATATAGGTTAAGGTTTGGTTAATATAGATTATGTTATGTTAGGTTAATATTGAAGCTATCAAATGTTCTCTATGACCAAAAGTAGGGAGAAGAACGAGGTACAGTCCCAAGACGCAGACGTAAGCAAACGCCATTATGGTGAAGATGTAAAATTTTACCGAACTAGGTAGCTATAGACCATATAGAGCTCTGCCAGGGTTAACAAGAGGGCGCTAACCTTCTCACCAAAAAGTTGCCGTGAGCCAGGATCAAACTCGCAATCAATTGGACACAAGTCAGACATTACCACAGAGCCCCACTTCTCCACATACAAGACACTGTTATATAGCTTTTCCGTCGGAAATCACTCGTTCCTTACATTATTTTTGTTCAATAACTTACTGGAGGAGGGTAGTGGATGGCGGAAACCCCGCCCATTGGGTTAGATGGAGTTAGGTTAGGGTAGGATAGATTAGATTTTTTTTTTACATTAGATTGAAAAAACAAGCAATAATAACAACATGGGGTGGCATGGACGTGGTTAACGGTGAAAATATATAAAATGCAAGCACTGCACAGGACAAACGGCACAGAGGTACTACCAACAACCAAAGGCGTGTGCGGTCGACTTTATGAATCCCACGATAATTGTAGATAATTGGACCGCATTACTGAAACTGTCACGACTCCAGAACACTCTATTTCATTATAACCAAACCGAACCTTGTGTAACCTAACCTAATGTACCCTACCTTAACGTTAGCAATGATAAGTTAGAACAGTTTACACAATGAGATAACCACAAAATGTTCGGTTAGTTTAATTTCAAATAATGATGAGTCCAAATTGTCTCATTAACAGTACGCAGTCTAATTTTCTACAATTACTGTGGTATTTATAAAGTCGACCACACACTGAAACTTTCACAGATGTGTTGGGTACACTATGTAGAGTATGTAGGACTTCATATTTATAACAATATCGTGCATGCAGTAGTTATGCAGATTTACCTCAACTTCAAAAGGAAATTCAACCGACATTGTTCAATTTGTGATTCCAATTTGTGTTCATCTGAATCATGTTGCATGCACTCAATTGTTCTTCATAAAGTTAATAGTACTGTAATACCACTCGCTTGGCAACCTAAATCTATTGCGCGGAGCATATGCTGGTTGGTCACTATTACCAAGGAAAACCACATTATATAGGATTACCAACCTTTCTTTTACTGCAGTTATTATTTTCGCTTCTCTTTTACGTTTCCAGCGTGTTTCCCAGGGCAAGGAAACATTAGTAAAGAATATTTAATTAGTAAAATGTGTCTGCAACTCGACTTATTTCTGCGTTAAGATCACAGCAGTGCCACCTTATGGTGATAACCTTGAAGGGAAGGCTTCGTTTTTCTATACATCGTGGTTATTATTGATGAAATAGTATCAATATAAATTTTATAGATGTATATAATTACTCAGATTATAAAGGGACATATGAAATGATGATGTATACATGATACGTAGTAGTTCAGCCAAGAGTAGGTTACCAAACTTCAATAACAAGTTTGTAAGTATTATATTAATTCAATCTAATCAAATTGCCTTCAAAACTATAAATTGTAAAAGTTTATAAATGTTTTAATAGCAATACACCTTCGAATATAAAGATGGTCCTTTTTTATGGCAATGTGTACAGTTTATAATAGTGGGCGTAACTAACTACCCTAAGCTAAGGCAATCGAGTCGAGACATTTTGCTTATATACATGTCTATTTTAACAGTGGCAATTAAAAGAAAATAAATACTTATTCAAAGAAGTACATGCATTGATTATTGGTTTGCTTTATATATAGGTTATAAACTATACCATTTACCTTCCATCTGCGTCGCGGGTAGTGACGAAATTTACGCAACTAATATTTTGAGGTGAGCTTCTGTCTATCTATCTATCTATAGTTTCTAATACTTCATTCCCTCCATAAACGGGTTAGTATTCAGCTGAAGTCACCAGTCGTCACCTATTATTATTATTTTTAGGTCAGTATATTGAACAGTAGTTACCTATTTCCGGAAACCAATATGAATTTTAAGCATGCATAAATATTACTCCATAGATGATCCACAGCACAGTGACACACCCTGCCCCGCACAATAATAATTTTTTGTTTAAATGTTAGGTTTTGATGGGTTAGGTTAGGTTACCATTCCAATATTCGGTATTATTATTCATCTTCACCATAACGCTCTAGAGAATTCAGGGCTATATTTTTGCATTACCTGATGCATTTTGAGAAAGTTTTCTTAATTACATTTCCGTCGCAAATTCTTAATTAGTGAGATATTCAATGTTTTCTGTGAGACCTCTTCGAAAAATAAAATTTAGTTTGGTTTAAACAAGGTTCTGTTATTTGTCAATGTAGGTTAAGGTTTGGTTAGGTTTCGTTAGATTAGGTTAGGTTACATTAATATAGAAGCTATCAAATGTTCTCTATGACCAAAAGTAGGGAGTTGGATGAGGAGCAGAGGCAAGACGCAGACGTAAACAAACGCCATTATGGTGAAGATGTAAATTTTACCCAATATTCAACTGACGAGATTATGTTAGGTTAGGGAAAGTCATATTTAGTTTTATAACATCTAACCACACTGACAAGCCTTAGAACACACTGGTTTGCTCAAGCTATCTTCTCAGTCGTATCATCTTTTCTCATCCAATTATGTTCGGTGAAACTTTTAACTCCATTCTATCATAAAAGTTTTAGATATAACGAGAAATAGATGTCTTTTATACATTACAACATATCCTTTCAGAACTACAAACAATGGAAAGTGAAATCCTTGATCCAGGTGTGGCACAGAACAGCAGTGGAAATAAGGAAGAGCAAAATGATAGTAACCAGCTAAGTGTACCAGCTTTACACTTGATAACTTCATTAATTTGTGGCCATCAAAACAGTCTACAATATGTTGAGTCAAAATTGAAAGAACTTTTGTGAGTAGCTATTTTATATATGATATTATTTTTATTCATTCACTTGCTCATCATATTATCATCCAATTTGTTGAGTTATATTTAATGTTGCACATGTACATACAAGTTTGAGTTGGTGTCTGGCATTGTTTGTTTATTTCCAAAACAGAAAGTTGAGATAATTGCAGATATGTATGAGCCACAGTAAGTCCAAATAAGGGACTGTCTTACAATTTACTTTTTTTTCTTTTCATGTAGCTAGATGGATCATGGTAATGGGGAAAACTTGACTTGATCAAATAAGAAATACATATTCAAACAGGGTCTCCTCCACCTATTTCTTATTTGATTGACATATTTGATTTCATTAACTTATGGTTAAGAAGTAACATATGGTTCTAATTAGAAATAAGATATAAGCACCTATTGTGTTCAGCTGTATCATGTGTCCATTCATTGATGTTTTATTGTAGAAAGATGAACTTCATTAATCCACTCATTCAAAAGTTGTGATTGTATTTATGTAATGTCCTTTGCAGGCAACATCAAGAAATTTTGAGCGAAGGAGTACAGAGTGAAAATGAAAGATTTAAGATTGCTGAAACTACTTTCAATTTACCAACAGTGGTAAGAAAACATAAAATAAAAAATATTTATATACTATATTTGAATTTACTTATGATTGGCATGCTTTAATTTTGTTATCTAATTTGTTGTACTAAAGTTGTACTATATGAAAATTGTGAGATTAATTTGTTTTTCAAAATAACATTAGTAATTTATTTTTGCTTGTTTTATTCATATAACTAGTATTTTTTGTACATTTTTTTTCTTCTGTGTTTTCAGTTTCAAGAAATTTCTGCATACAATCAGAAATTAGTATACCTCAAAGGGGAAATGGCTACGATTGCTGAGAGAACTTCACGGTTGAAGGTGAGAAGAAGAGGGAGGGAGGGAGGGAAGGAAGGAGTGCATACTTTGCCGGCTTTTGAATCATTAATTAGCACAGGTTAATAGAGATCAATGCTGGACTGATGATATTAGATTATTGCTGTCTTGACCAGCTTGAATATTAAACACTGGTTGTCTGTTCTACCCTTAACATAAACCATTGCTATTAAATGGGCTTGCTGAGGCCACAGTTATCCTATCCTGCTGTGTAATGTAATTAGCCTACATTATTAGTGATCAGCAGTGTTTATTTCTTGTATTTAAGTATCCTTCTGTAGAGTTCAATGCAGATATTAATAAATTTATATATATATATATATATATATATATATATATATATATATATATAAAATAAATTGATATATATAGTGTGTGTGTATATATATATATATATATATATATATATATATATATATATATATATATATATATATATATATATATAATATACCGTCATAAAATGCACCCATTTTTACAAGACTTTGAGGGAAAAAAATATTGATATTTTGAGAAAATTATTGTTTCATCATATATTTATTATGTTTTTTTCATGAAAACTTTCCGTTATTTTCCTAATTCCATCTCTCACCGGTATTAACTTTTGCAACATGCACAGCTCTTGTAGCTTGATTTCTCTTTTTGTATCTCTTATGTGACCCCTCATCCTTTCTCTGCAACAACACTTCATAGACATGGGCATGTATATTGTATAATATGATATAGAATAAGCATAATATGAACAGATGGTATATGTTTATTGTATTTTACAGAAAAGGGCAACTCGATTGCAGCAGCAACAACAGCAGAAAGCTCTTAACCAGGAGCAGGAGAGAGCACACCAAGCTGAGCGGGAGAAACATCTAATTGCTCAACCAGTTTGGGCAACAAAGCAAGATGATCCATGAATCATAACAAAATTCGGGATTGTTTACACACAAGACTGTTAAGAAACACAATTACCATATTTTGCATCATCTTATAAAGCAATTATTTTTACTTTACAAGTACCTCAAGAGACTGGATGCATCAGCTTGGTGAGAAGTCATGACTTCAGGCATAGATTATCCTAGGCACAACTTAAGATATTCTCTTGACTGCTAGTTATCTCCTCATTTGATCTATCTATCTATCTATAGTTTCTGATGCCTCGTTCCCTCCAGAAACGTCCCCCAAGGGGATGGCCACGGCAGAAAAGTCTCTACCTCTCCCTATCCAAACACTCCTTGCTAGTTCAGTCCCTCCCTCTTTCATGCATATACTCCTTTACTCTATCCTTTCATTTTACATCTGGCGTTCCTTTTCTCCTAGGACCAACAATTTCACTCACTTTCTTCACAAACTCTTCACTATATTTCATCTCAATATGACCAAACCCCCTCAAAGTATTTTTTTCTCATCCATTCCACTACACCACACCACTCCGTTTGCACAAAGTCCCATGCCACACCTTTCATACACGCTCTCATTGTAAAAGTGAAAGCAAATAACGGTATGTTGAGTGAGGAGGATGCTGTAAGGAAGAAATGGGTAGAGCAATTTGAGAGATTGCTGTGCTGAGTGTAGATGTGGTTAAAGAGGCTGAGATTGTTGCAGTAGGAAGGGAGCAAGTACCACATACCCTAGCAAAGTTGAATGACTCAGGATAACAAAGGAGGCAGTAAAGATGATGAGAACAGGGAAAGCTGCTGGTTTTGGATGGGTGTGGCAAAGAAGGTATGAAACGTGGCAGAGGGATTTATGGAGTGATTAGATAAGCAGTATGGTGCCAGTTGACTTGAGTGAGTTTGTGTGGTTTCCTTATATAAAGCTAAGGGTAATAAGTGTGAATGTACTAGTTTTTGAGTGTTGATAAGATGATTGAAGAAGATGCAGAGTGAGTGATTTGTAATGAGCTGTATAGTATTAGAAGAGGGACGGTATGGGTTGAATCAGGCATTTGCTGTGAGATAGATGTGTGATAAATATTTGGCAAAGGGTAAGGAAATGTTTAGGGCATTCATGGATTAAGAGCAAATGTATGGTGGAATTGATAAGGAACGATAGTGGAATGTAATGGAATAGGTGGTGGATTGTTAAATGGAGTTTGAAGTTTTTATGTTAATAGTAGAGCATGTGATAGTGTGATTGATTTCCTGTTTGAGTGAGGTTATATCAGGGATGTGTAATCTCATGGCATGCTGATTCAGTACTAGCAACTTGTTCTTCCAGATGCCTTACATTCAATTTGTTCATCATTATGCACAACTTCCAACGTTTCTCACGAAATACTTAATCTTTTTTTGTGCTCTCTACCAAGGGACACTGCCAGTTATAAAGGTGGTGTAAGATACTAGTCTTTTCCAGCACTTATTGTCCAAGGTAGTACCTATGAGTCATTGTGTTTGGTACTCCTATTATATATATATATATATATATATATATATATATATATATATATATATATATTATATATATATTATATATATATATATATATATATATATATATATATATATATATATATATCTTTGTGCTTATGTTTATTTGTTTTGTTACTTTGTTATATTCTATTCTGTAGTTTTTGACACCTCATTCCCTCCGGAAACGTCCCCCAAGGGGATGGCCATGGCAGAATAATTGTGTCATTAATATATGAGTATTTTGAAACAGCTTGTTGTTTTTCCCTCACCAAGTAATTGTGTTCCTGTTCCTTGAACATTTGGCTGAGATAACATTGCCTCTCATTTTGCCTTCACACAATGAAGTAGTAAGAATTCATTTGCAGATGCCGGTTTATGTAATAATACCTCACACTTTCCTTAGTCCTTGTTGGTAAATTTGCATAGTGGGCTTTCACTGATTTTGATAATCAAACTATTTCTTTTTGATGAGATTGGATGCGTTCTGAATTAATTCACTATCATTCTTGAATCTGAAATGGAAGGAACAGCAGGTGGGGGAAGAAATGTATCAATATGATTGACAGTTGTGGCGTGTTGGTTATGTGGGTGCATGGATCTTTTGAAGGGAGACAAAGTGTATATGAATGGAAGGTGATGAACCAAAGAAGAGAAGGGTTTAAAATGGGATGTGAAAGAGTAAAAAAAGTTTTATAGACAGAGCAGTAAAATGTGTGTGAAGGAGTAAGAAAAGGACTGAGATGGAAGGAAAGTAGACTAGAAGGGTTCAGAGAGAAAGAGACTCCAATGTATGTAAAGTGGTATGATGGAAGCCTGGGTGTTGTTCTTGTCCGAGCTAGGGCACAGTGTATGGATATGAATGCAAGGAACTACAGATGGTCAGAGTTCCGCAGCAAAGTGTGTCAGATGTGTGACACGGGAGAGGATGTAATACTGGAATGTGAGAAGTATGACCGTGACAGAATGGAAATGATACGTGTGATTCTGACTGAAAAGGGATGTGAAATGAATGAAGTGGTTGACAAAACTGAAGGGAATAGATGGGGTTGCAGTCGGGACAATGGGGAAACGAGTCTATGGATGATTAACGCGGATTTACACCCTCCCGTGGGTCAGTGGTTAACGTCCCCGCTCAGGTCGCTAAGGATTTTTCATTGACAGATGGTGGTTACTGTCTCCCTTGAGCAAGGGGATGGGGGTGTGATGCGTGATGTATGAGAGGTCTCAGCCTTACCCATAGATCCGTCTCTATGAGCTCTGACCTCTTTCGGGGAGGGTAATGGCTGACGACCATGAGTCCAGCGCGTGATCATCCAGACCATTGTGACAGTTTCTGGAGAAAATGTTGTACGCTATAAACTAGAGCGTATAGAGACTGTAGACTCATAAGTTATTTTCTCATCACAGGTAGCGCCGTTACGAAGGCCTGATTTGTAAAGAATACCTTGCGCCATTAATATAAAGATCAATAAACTAGAGTGTGTATACAAAGGAGACTTTTTTTAGTTTCTTTATATTTTTTCCTTCACAGGAGCTCCCCCTACAAAGGCCTGCTGCTGACATCTACTTGATCTTGATCTTGATCTTGATGTCACAGGTGACTTGAAATTTCCTCCAAGCCTTTATATCGGCAGCTCCTGTAAGGGAAAAAAAAGAGGAAAGTACACAGAAAAAAAGAAAATAAATAAATCAAAGATGCATACTCTAAGTACATGCCCTAATCTCTCAATCATACATTTAAGATCAATCTTAAGTCAGCTCCTTAAGTCAGCTGTAACAACAAGATCAAGATTATGACCTGAGAACGATTGTAAACAGTAGTTATCAAGGCAACAGCAGCAGTGGAGTGTTGGTGTGACAGTTGTGGACTACCGCCTCACCTGCTCCTTCCTCAGGAAGACCCGTCAGCTACCACGCCTGTAATCACCTCGCAGGACACCTCCAGGGCGAATAGGGTCTAATAGACCGTCACAGCCCTAAAACACCACCAACAAACAAACAGTTGTGGACTACAAATAACCTTCTGTATTGCATCATCGCACCCTTTAATTACACCAAAACGAACACCAAGTAAGGCTCCATCATATTCCCGAGAAGAAGAAGAAGGCTCTGTAAAAGCTTATTCATCCAGTGTTCTTGTTCTTAGTAAAAATTAGTAAGGAAACCCAGGTAAATCTTACTTCTCAACCTTAAATTTTTTTCTCGATTTGGGTAATAAAATGTAAAAATCTTATATAACCGAACCTAATTGAACCGAACCTAACCTAACTTAACCTAACTATAACATAAACGTAACCTAACCTAACAACCTTAACCTAACCATAACTTAACATCTGTGTGGACTTGGAATTTGAGGCAGCTACCAGATTTTTAAAGAGTCTCTGTGGCTAAACTAAGGTCGTCCCCCAAATAAAACCACTACAAACGTGTTGTACATTACGTACCTCATTACCTATGTCAATATTTTGGTGATCCGTGAGAAGATGCTATTAATAAGATTTACCCCATGCTGATGCACCGCTCCTGCTCAATGCCGTGTCCCTTCTTAGGTTCACTCGTTCAGCTATTTAATTTGATGCCACCCTCCACAGTGAGGTGTACCCAGGGACTGGTGGTTCATCATATATAGAGAGCGTTCCAAGGTGCTGGAATAAAAGTAAAGGATTCTGATTCCCAAGGGAGGCCATAAAAGTAGAAAGGATTTGAGGAATAATATAACAGACCAATCGCACTGACAGACACAATGTTTGAGATTTTATGTGAAATACTGAATGAGAGGTTAATACAGATATTTGAGAGATGTAAGGTAATGGGTAAGGATCAGAATGGGTTGAGAAGAGGCAGGAGGTGTGAGGATAATATATATGTTATGAATGAACTAACCGGAAGAACTATATAAAAAAAAGTATACATAACTAATATTGCATTGAGTTTAATTCAGTGTTTTTTAACCTTTTTGCCAGATAATATAATGTCACTTGGACAGCTGACTGCTAACTATACTGATTCTGAGGGAGAAGATGACAGGCTGAGTGATGACACTTCTCGCAAATCCACTCCCATTGGTGGCACCCGAGTGTCAGAACTGCGCGATGAAGGCAGTCGACGTGGAACACCTTTCAGTGGGGAATCTGCAGGCTCAGGCACCCCACAGAAGAAGGTAATTGTTTTTTGTCTTGATCACAATAGGAAATTAAAATATAAATAAATACATCATTGGTACAGTTGAGGCTTATGCTAATGTTGGGCCCAAACCAAAGCACATGATTGAAAGCCACCAGATTTTTCCTTCCTGGACCACACTTTTTTTTTTTTTATCAGCTCCAGTATTCATTATATGTCAATATTGGCTGAATACTTTGAGTAGTTTATCTTGAATCTACTCAAGTATGTAGATAAATAGGAATAATAAAGGTGTTGTACCCAGCTTGTGACAAAGTAGAGCAGTGAACTATGACTAGCTTGGAAAAGTGGATGAAGAGATCAGCAACCTCACCTATTTATTTTATAATGAATTATTTTAGAAGTCCTAAATTATCCAATTCCCTGTTACCTCATTAATTCACAAATTAATAAACACATGGATGAGTCAAGTAAGCAAGGATTAGAGCAGACCAAAGTTGAAGATATC
>JAPQNM010000018.1:4013444-4017664 GCA_029783475.1 Metacarcinus magister
TACCCATTCAGTATGTGTGTGGTCAACAGGTTGACATCATCTCTGGGACCAAAAAACCTGCAGAAGAAGAATCAGCAGCTAAGAAACGCAAGTCCCGCTTTGACCAAGGTGGTCCAGCTACGAGTGTGTTGAAGCCGCTGGTGGCCCCTCCCACACTTACCTCCGTACCATCAGGGACCAAGACAACAATAGATGCATTTGGCAGCCTTAAAAAGACAAAATGAGGTTTAGGGTTTAGGTAAAGAGAAAAAATGTTTCTTTGATCTTCCATCATTATTTTCTGTTCAGCCATTGATGTTTCCTCTCACCATGAATAAATTAGTGTTGTCAAACGCTAAGGATATAAGTGCCACAGGTGTTCGGAGGAGAATGCCATGAAATTATTAAGCTTGGAGTAATCATGCATGGCTTTTGAACCTTGATCATATGGACAAGGAAACTTTTAAAAGAAAAAATATATACAATCTTACAAATATCAAGAACGTTCTACACATTAAAATAAACCTATATTATAACAGTATTTTTTCTTTTCCTATAAAAAACTACTGATTATGCTGCAAGACTGACCCTTATGCAGTGTGATACAGTGATTGAATGATAATCCTGAACTTACTAGCTACACATAGGATTAACGAGAGCATTATCCCTCTTATCAAGAAGCTCCCATGAGCCAGGATCAAACTTGCAACTGATAGGTCACGAGTCGAGCACTGTACCACATACACACCTAGCTCACTCTCGATCAAGAGGTCAGTCAGTCTCATGTGAGCTTCCAACTCAGTCAGACGTCTCACTCCTTCACATCTGGTCTATAACCCCCAAGGGAACTAAAGGCAATGAAAGAGAGTGTATACCATGTCCCTGGCACCTTCAGGCCATTCGTGACGGAACTCATAGTCAGCCTCTCATCCTCACTTTAAGAAAATAAGAAAAAAGTGGGAGATAAGGGAAAAAAAAAGACATGAAACAATGCGAAATAAGGTTAAAGTAAAAGCTCAAGTGAAAATTGGTTGAACAAAACTTAATTCTGACGCTGTGGAGGAGACCAAAAGGTCTTGACAAAGTAATTAAGGTTCAGGGCGACATTACTCTCCCTTCCCTCGTCCTTTTGTAGGAGAGATTCCAAAGTAAAGGCTTCCAAGACTCCTCATTCCGTCCCATTTGTTTACTTGTTTCTAACCTTCAGGGAGTACGGTGGTAGTAGTCTTGCAGTCAGCACCATCAATGCACTGTACATAGTGATAACAGGGTACAGTAATTCAGGGTTTGGTTCATCAGGTCACTTTTCCTTCCTCTCCACAACTCAAAGAAAACAAAGTTGAACCAATTCACATCTTGCTCATTGTGTAGCTTGACACCACTCACTTAGACTCATCACTACTCAGCTATTCATCAAATTGCTAAATATTGGTTTCCTGGTTAGTGTACTGCTATTGCCAGTGACACCATTTTGAATGTGTTAGCTATAGTTCTCGGGTAGACATCCAGTTCTACTGCTACCATCCTGCAATTAAGTTTAAAAAAGACAAAGCTTATGAAATCTTTACATTTGAGCTTGAAATGATTTACATAACGTTACTCATAAATGTGACAAGAATAACACAAGCTTACACAGTCATTCACATTAAATTACCATGTAATTTTCACTTAAATCAAAGTCCATTGTGAGTGCATAATATCAACATTAATTGTTATCTGGAGAGTGGCACGGATAGTGATCAGATGACCAATTGATGATGAACTCCATTATTTGTTGTTAGAAATTTGCATTTAAATTGTGAAATGCGTTTGTTTATTTCTTATTTGATGACTAGAAATGACTAGAAAAGTGTATTTGAGACAGTACAGGACTGGACTTTATGGTGCTATGGTCCAGTGCATTCCTTCACTTTGTAATAACTTAGTTACTTTCATACAGTTTGTCAGTATTTTCAAACATCTGAAGACAAATAAGGATGCAAGAAACTTGTGTATATACTGATGCATGTATTTTGCAATTTCTGACACCTTAAAATTTAGTACTACATTCCTGCTGGTAAAAACTTTCTGGTACAGTCATGGTATGTGACAGTTGTAGCAATAATGATTTCAATTATTGATGAGGATTCCAATAAAAAGTGCCCTGTATATTTTATAAAGATCTGGAATGTGTCCACACCTTTTAGGTGTAACGTAAAATGTCAATTCATGACAAATATCTTTTTTTTCAATATCATATGTGAATAAAGTCTATGGCTGCGTGTAGATAGACCTAAAACTAAACCTGGTACACTATTAATAATGCTAATTTTCACCCATCAAACCTGTATGCTTATGTAAGTATATGCTACACTACTATTTTTGTATAATACACTTATAAGTGAGTTGTATATAAGCCAGAATCTTTGCCTGTGCATTATCCTGTTAATAAGTGGTGTCATTTGTATAATATAACTCTTGCTTTCTTACTGGAACATATAAAATGAATGAATAAATGAAACTGAAAGGGAGGAAAATGATGGTTGATTATGATTTTGAGAAATAGTTCTTAATTGTTATTTTTTACAGATTCATGCTATCATCACTTAAAATACATTATAAAAAATAAATTAATGGGATGGTAATAAAGTATTAAAACCATATACTCACATAGCAAAACTTTACAAATGAGGTGTGATATTGATATATATATAATTCCTTACTTTATTAGTTGTACTCTTATACTTTTTTAAGTTATTCATATACATCTGTATGAAGTAAGAAATATTATTACATTTTAAAAGTTCTTGCTGTTATCTTTATATATATATATATATATATATATATATATATATATATATATATATATATATATATATATATATATATATAAAAATAGATAAAATAATTAATAAAAAATTTTAAATATAAAAACACCAAACTACCTAATTCATGAAATTTAGTTCCAACGATCCTAATCCTCATTTCATGTTAGAAATACATCATACTTTTCTGATCAGCAAGATAAGAATTCTATACACACTTCATGCATGTTTGTCTTCACAGCCAGGGATTAATGCCTGTATATATTGCAAAAAACATGTTTAAAAAATGTATTGCACTGGAAATAAATCATTACTTGTATAAATATTATAATTCCTCAAATATTCTATACTGTGTTAATTAAGGTTATTTTTTTCCAATATGGAAGTATAAAATAATCACATCATATTTCATGTTTGCACATAGACAAATACAATGTATATAATTTATTGTCATTTCTTTTTACACAGTAACGTTATGAATACTGCAACATTTTTTCCTAAGAAATTCAAGTTTATGGTCTATAATGAAAAAATACAAAACAAATACTCCGTAAATTATGAGTAAAATGGTCAATCTTAAAAATTTTCATGCCATGCTTTAACAGAAAATAAACATTTCTCACAATGTTTATTCTTTCAACAAACTATTCAAATTTTTTTTTTTTGCCCTTGTTACTATACAGACTTCTTGTAGATGAGATGTGTTTGCATGAAGGGAAATGTTAAAGAACTGAAACTCAATGCTTAGCAGATTGTTACAGCCTTTACATTTTTTGCTTTTGTCATAAAAATCTTTTTTGATTTAAGGGTATGATGGTATATTGTGAATAATAGAATTTCAGGTCATGTTGCATGGCATTAACTTGGAAATGGTAACTGCATTCCAATTTGAATGATCAAGACACTCTTAACCTTATCTTATGAATAAATAAGAATTATTAATTGTCCTTATTCATACATCTTGAAAGCTTTAATTTTACATCTTGAATGTGTTCAGTATTAAGAAATTAATTATTACTGGTGTTGGTGCCGCTGCTGATTGTTGTGATGGTGGTGGTGATGGTGGTGGTGGTGGAGGTGTGGATGCTGCTGTAAGGAGCTACTGTGTGGCTGATGATAGTGTAGGAAGTGGGGTATATGGTGATGGTAGCTAGAAGCCTTGTGCAGAGACAGGGGTTCCAGAGTGCTGTGCTGTGTGAGGAGGCTGGAAAGTGATGAGGTCTCTTGAGTTGATGTGGAGGTTCCAGTCCCCTGGCTCACTCCTTGCTTCTGAAGGGAAAGGTATTTTGAAACTGCCTGCCTAATTCATTGTAAACAAAAATAATAAATAAATAAATAAAATAAAATAAAATAAAATATATATATATATATATATATATATATATATATATATATATATATATATATATATATATATATATATATATATATATATAT
>JAPQNM010000018.1:4017764-4025264 GCA_029783475.1 Metacarcinus magister
TATTATATATATGTATTATATATATATGTATATATATATGTATTATATATATATGTATATATATGTATTATATATATATGTATATATATGTATTATATATATATGTATATATATGTATTATATATATATGTATATATATATGTATTATATATATATGTATATATATGTATTATATATATATGTATATATATGTATTATATATATATGTATATATATATGTATTATATATATGTATATATATGTATATATATATATATATATATATATATATATATATGTATATATATATATATGTATATATATATGTATATATATATGTATATATATATGTATATATATTATATATATATGTATATATATGTATATATATATATATATATGTATATGTATTATATATATATATATATATATATATATATATATATATAAACTAAAATATGCTATTACTCAACATATTTATGCAAAAGATAAGAGAAGTTAAATGTAATGTGGATTTCATAGGGTCTTCAGAGGACCTACTGCCTCTCTGTACCGTCCTGTTTGGACATTTTTTCTTTTATTCAGTACATAGCATCTATTTTTTGTTGTTATAATATTACCAACTTATAGAAAGAAATACTTAAATATTAATTACCCATTCAGTATGTGTGTGGTCAACAGGTTGACATCATCTCTGGGACCAAAAAACCTGCAGAAGAAGAATCAGCAGCTAAGAAACGCAAGTCCCGCTTTGACCAAGGTGGTCCAGCTACGAGTGTGTTGAAGCCGCTGGTGGCCCCTCCCACACTTACCTCCGTACCATCAGGGACCAAGACAACAATAGATGCATTTGGCAGCCTTAAAAAGACAAAATGAGGTTTAGGGTTTAGGTAAAGAGAAAAAATGTTTCTTTGATCTTCCATCATTATTTTCTGTTCAGCCATTGATGTTTCCTCTCACCATGAATAAATTAGTGTTGTCAAACGCTAAGGATATAAGTGCCACAGGTGTTCGGAGGAGAATGCCATGAAATTATTAAGCTTGGAGTAATCATGCATGGCTTTTGAACCTTGATCATATGGACAAGGAAACTTTTAAAAGAAAAAATATATACAATCTTACAAATATCAAGAACGTTCTACACATTAAAATAAACCTATATTATAACAGTATTTTTTCTTTTCCTATAAAAAACTACTGATTATGCTGCAAGACTGACCCTTATGCAGTGTGATACAGTGATTGAATGATAATCCTGAACTTACTAGCTACACATAGGATTAACGAGAGCATTATCCCCTTATCAAGAAGCTCCCATGAGCCAGGATCAAACTTGCAACTGATAGGTCACGAGTCGAGCACTGTACCACATACACACCTAGCTCACTCTCGATCAAGAGGTCAGTCAGTCTCATGTGAGCTTCCAACTCAGTCAGACGTCTCACTCCTTCACATCTGGTCTATAACCCCCAAGGGAACTAAAGGCAATGAAAGAGAGTGTATACCATGTCCCTGGCACCTTCAGGCCATTCGTGACGGAACTCATAGTCAGCCTCTCATCCTCACTTTAAGAAAATAAGAAAAAAGTGGGAGATAAGGGAAAAAAAAAGACATGAAACAATGCGAAATAAGGTTAAAGTAAAAGCTCAAGTGAAAATTGGTTGAACAAAACTTAATTCTGACGCTGTGGAGGAGACCAAAAGGTCTTGACAAAGTAATTAAGGTTCAGGGCGACATTACTCTCCCTTCCCTCGTCCTTTTGTAGGAGAGATTCCAAAGTAAAGGCTTCCAAGACTCCTCATTCCGTCCCATTTGTTTACTTGTTTCTAACCTTCAGGGAGTACGGTGGTAGTAGTCTTGCAGTCAGCACCATCAATGCACTGTACATAGTGATAACAGGGTACAGTAATTCAGGGTTTGGTTCATCAGGTCACTTTTCCTTCCTCTCCACAACTCAAAGAAAACAAAGTTGAACCAATTCACATCTTGCTCATTGTGTAGCTTGACACCACTCACTTAGACTCATCACTACTCAGCTATTCATCAAATTGCTAAATATTGGTTTCCTGGTTAGTGTACTGCTATTGCCAGTGACACCATTTTGAATGTGTTAGCTATAGTTCTCGGGTAGACATCCAGTTCTACTGCTACCATCCTGCAATTAAGTTTAAAAAAGACAAAGCTTATGAAATCTTTACATTTGAGCTTGAAATGATTTACATAACGTTACTCATAAATGTGACAAGAATAACACAAGCTTACACAGTCATTCACATTAAATTACCATGTAATTTTCACTTAAATCAAAGTCCATTGTGAGTGCATAATATCAACATTAATTGTTATCTGGAGAGTGGCACGGATAGTGATCAGATGACCAATTGATGATGAACTCCATTATTTGTTGTTAGAAATTTGCATTTAAATTGTGAAATGCGTTTGTTTATTTCTTATTTGATGACTAGAAATGACTAGAAAAGTGTATTTGAGACAGTACAGGACTGGACTTTATGGTGCTATGGTCCAGTGCATTCCTTCACTTTGTAATAACTTAGTTACTTTCATACAGTTTGTCAGTATTTTCAAACATCTGAAGACAAATAAGGATGCAAGAAACTTGTGTATATACTGATGCATGTATTTTGCAATTTCTGACACCTTAAAATTTAGTACTACATTCCTGCTGGTAAAAACTTTCTGGTACAGTCATGGTATGTGACAGTTGTAGCAATAATGATTTCAATTATTGATGAGGATTCCAATAAAAAGTGCCCTGTATATTTTATAAAGATCTGGAATGTGTCCACACCTTTTAGGTGTAACGTAAAATGTCAATTCATGACAAATATCTTTTTTTTCAATATCATATGTGAATAAAGTCTATGGCTGCGTGTAGATAGACCTAAAACTAAACCTGGTACACTATTAATAATGCTAATTTTCACCCATCAAACCTGTATGCTTATGTAAGTATATGCTACACTACTATTTTTGTATAATACACTTATAAGTGAGTTGTATATAAGCCAGAATCTTTGCCTGTGCATTATCCTGTTAATAAGTGGTGTCATTTGTATAATATAACTCTTGCTTTCTTACTGGAACATATAAAATGAATGAATAAATGAAACTGAAAGGGAGGAAAATGATGGTTGATTATGATTTTGAGAAATAGTTCTTAATTGTTATTTTTTACAGATTCATGCTATCATCACTTAAAATACATTATAAAAAATAAATTAATGGGATGGTAATAAAGTATTAAAACCATATACTCACATAGCAAAACTTTACAAATGAGGTGTGATATTGATATATATATAATTCCTTACTTTATTAGTTGTACTCTTATACTTTTTTAAGTTATTCATATACATCTGTATGAAGTAAGAAATATTATTACATTTTAAAAGTTCTTGCTGTTATCTTTATATATATATATATATATATATATATATATATATATATATATATATATATATATATATATATATATATATAAAAATAGATAAAATAATTAATAAAAAATTTTAAATATAAAAACACCAAACTACCTAATTCATGAAATTTAGTTCCAACGATCCTAATCCTCATTTCATGTTAGAAATACATCATACTTTTCTGATCAGCAAGATAAGAATTCTATACACACTTCATGCATGTTTGTCTTCACAGCCAGGGATTAATGCCTGTATATATTGCAAAAAACATGTTTAAAAAATGTATTGCACTGGAAATAAATCATTACTTGTATAAATATTATAATTCCTCAAATATTCTATACTGTGTTAATTAAGGTTATTTTTTTCCAATATGGAAGTATAAAATAATCACATCATATTTCATGTTTGCACATAGACAAATACAATGTATATAATTTATTGTCATTTCTTTTTACACAGTAACGTTATGAATACTGCAACATTTTTTCCTAAGAAATTCAAGTTTATGGTCTATAATGAAAAAATACAAAACAAATACTCCGTAAATTATGAGTAAAATGGTCAATCTTAAAAATTTTCATGCCATGCTTTAACAGAAAATAAACATTTCTCACAATGTTTATTCTTTCAACAAACTATTCAAATTTTTTTTTTTTGCCCTTGTTACTATACAGACTTCTTGTAGATGAGATGTGTTTGCATGAAGGGAAATGTTAAAGA
This sequence comes from Metacarcinus magister, assembly GCA_029783475.1. Taxonomy (NCBI): domain Eukaryota; kingdom Metazoa; phylum Arthropoda; class Malacostraca; order Decapoda; family Cancridae; genus Metacarcinus; species Metacarcinus magister. The sequence goes on from JAPQNM010000018.1 coordinate 4,021,907, forward strand.
ACTGAAACTCAATGCTTAGCAGATTGTTACAGCCTTTACATTTTTTGCTTTTGTCATAAAAATCTTTTTTGATTTAAGGGTATGATGGTATATTGTGAATAATAGAATTTCAGGTCATGTTGCATGGCATTAACTTGGAAATGGTAACTGCATTCCAATTTGAATGATCAAGACACTCTTAACCTTATCTTATGAATAAATAAGAATTATTAATTGTCCTTATTCATACATCTTGAAAGCTTTAATTTTACATCTTGAATGTGTTCAGTATTAAGAAATTAATTATTACTGGTGTTGGTGCCGCTGCTGATTGTTGTGATGGTGGTGGTGATGGTGGTGGTGGTGGAGGTGTGGATGCTGCTGTAAGGAGCTACTGTGTGGCTGATGATAGTGTAGGAAGTGGGGTATATGGTGATGGTAGCTAGAAGCCTTGTGCAGAGACAGGGGTTCCAGAGTGCTGTGCTGTGTGAGGAGGCTGGAAAGTGATGAGGTCTCTTGAGTTGATGTGGAGGTTCCAGTCCCCTGGCTCACTCCTTGCTTCTGAAGGGAAAGGTATTTTGAAACTGCCTGCCTAATTCATTGTAAACAAAAATAATAAATAAATAAATAAAATAAAATAAAATAAAATATATATATATATATATATATATATATATATATATATATATATATATATATATATATATATATATATATATATATATATATATGTTTAACTTTTCTTCAAATGATTACTTAGGACAATTTTTTTTAGTCAGTGTATTCTCTTCACTACTTCCTGTCTGCAACCTTTCCCTAGCATTTGACTACTGAATATAATTATCAGTTTTGCAATCCAAGTTTGGGTTTGATATTAACTATGAACACTTACTCTTTTGTTTAATAATAAGTAAAAACATTTGATTGTGCAAAGAAATGCACCTACGTATAACACTTTTAAATTGAAAAGATACAACAAACTGATTTGTTTATTGTGCCAAAACACTTCAAGGAAAAAAAATAAAACTACAATAATAATAATAATAATAATAATAGTTGTAATAATAGTAATGTACCATCAGCAAACATAATTGTATTCAACAACCATCTACCATCATTTACACACCTTTCCATTCCATCACCAACCTTTGCTTTCATCTCTCTTACCATACCATCTATACATAGTTAAACACCCACAGGAACATCACACTTCCCTGCCTCACTTACCCATTGTATTCTAAAGCTTTCATTCAATTTTTATTTATATATGTCTTAGCCTCTTTATAAAAAAGAAAACTTCCACCAATACAATATACCTTTAATAAATCCTGCATTGCTATTCAATCAATAATTATGTCATACGCTTTCTCAAGATCCATGAATGCAGCACTAACTTTATTCCCTTTCCTTAGCATTTTTTCAACTAAAATCCTGAGGGAAAAGATCATATACACACATCCCAACCTTTTATAAACCTTCCCTGTTCTTTGCTGAGCCTACTTCCACACATTTGACTCCCTAACAAATCATCAAGCACTGTTTGTATTATAATCAATCCTGCAAAAGTAACAATCAGTACCAGTAATAACTGATAATATATGAATAACTATAAGAATCAAGCAGAGCACAAGGATGAAGTGGGAAGAAATGGAAAAGAGCACAAAGATAATGAATTACTACTCTCAAGTTAGCCTAATTTTTGGTCTCAATCTAACGGATCAAATCTAGTAATATAGCAGATGGATATTATCATCAATAACTTAGAAGCTTGGCAGCATTTAGATTTTGGATTTGAAAGAAACAAGTGATACATAGTAGCTTTTTGGTTCTTGCAAGCACAATGTTGGTAGAAAGACAAGTTTCTTGAACAGTTTACATATGATCATCATGCATCTTTCTCAGGCTCTTATTATCCATAGCGTGGATATGTTAATTCATTCAATGCAACAAAACTATCTCATGCACTCCTCAGTTTAGCAGCTGCTTGGAAATGCACTTATTGGATCATGAAAGTTTTCAAGCCATTAAGGAAACTGAATTTATTCCAAGCCATGCTTTGACTCAGCTGTCTCTCCTTATAATGCCTGTAGTTCCATTCCATAGACTGGACAGTTTATTACTATGAGCGTCCTCATGATGGCTTCATGGAAAATTTCTTATAAAGGCTTCTGTACTCATATTTTCATACATAACAAAATGGTTGTGGAGTGAGGGATGTTTGCAATATACGGCACACTGAAAGCTAGTCACTGCATTGTAGCATGCTTAGAAAATAAGTAGAATAAAACGCATGCAAAAATACAAACACACGAAGCTCTTGAATAGTAAAGGTGCATGTGCAGCAAGCATGCGGAGGTGATATCAAATGAAGGAATAATCATAGCACACTGCCTTCACCCAACAGATTTAACATTTTATATGCAAACTGCACAATTGCATACCTGTTACTTTGCATAAATCTCCATTATTTTTTACTTTTGAATAATACTGTCTGTAACTAATTACTGGCCTATATTTCCAAGGATTTTGAGTTAAATAAAAGGCACCCCAGTATTCATAATAGTCATTGTTTCTGAGGTTCTTTTGAATAATCAAACTCATCAAAATGTACTATATGCCACAGTGTTGTATATAATTGTAAATTTTTTCCTGAGTACCTTGTAATGGTTTGGTTGCATTTCTCTTTCTTAAGGTGATCGGGTATTTGCTGTACATTTCCAGTTTGTGCAAACAGACAATGGATGTCCTAAGATAGGACATATAAATTGCCATTATCATTATTACAAAATAGACTAATTTGTTCTGACATCACATTGGTTAGCAGGACGTCAGTGAGTAAACATTAAAAGGTGAGTGGCGGCTTCCACTTGGATGTATTTGTTGTGCATAATACTGCAGTGTTATGACGGTGATTAAAGGACACCACCACAAAGTCTCCTCACTCTACATGTTAAGGTCTCATTATCAATCTAAAGTAAGATACAAATTCTTTCTCTTACATTCCACAACTTAAATACTCAAAGCTTTTGTACAGTTTCTTTTTCAAGATAAAGTTTGTTTTTTAAATGGGATTACTAAATTATAGCAGCACACTCCAGTCTTGGTTATTAAATAGACATAATACAATATAGTTTTTTAGTACAGACAAACTCCAATTTACAAATTATTTAAGTTCTTTAAAACTTTTTGTAAATAAAAAAGGAGCATCTTGTCTTTATCCATGTTTATTATCATGGTTTATTTTACTATTACAAGTATCTGCAGATCTTTAGACATACTGAAAGGGCAGCTACAACAGAGTTCAAACACAAGGGACAATCTTCCATTCCATTGTGATCCTGAGTCCCAGAGCCAAACGGCATGTCATTTGCATAGTGAC
>JAPQNM010000018.1:4027764-4037764 GCA_029783475.1 Metacarcinus magister
AGATTTATTTGATGATACATGTAAGAATTATCAGCCTTGTGATAGCCCACTATGACAATAATACAATATAAATATATCTGATGTGATGCTATGAATTATATTCACTGGTGGCTCATATATCAGCAAACTGTCTTCAAGCCTGGTTATGTGAAACATTTTGTGCTAAGGGAATTGTCATATATATACCATAAGTTCCTATAAATAAAAGAAAATGTATATTTTTACAAAACTGCAGTTATAAACCAAATTCGTTATTGAACAGCAACCATTAATGGGAGTGTAATGAAATTCCTGCTATGTATAGGCATCACATGCTAGGTGGTAGAGGGAACAGGAACCTAGGATGAAGGTGGAGTAGTGGAGGTCATTGTGTGTATGTGTGTGTATGTTTACCTAGTTGTAGTATACAGAGCCTGACCTACACTCGTGTGGTTCTGTCTCCGTATCTATATTTGTCCAATTTTTCCTTCAGTTGATGTACATTCTTTGTCATTATCACCTCTTCCTTCAGTCCATTCCAAGTATCTATACTTCTTTGGGGGAAAGCTTTACTTTTTTGTGTCGTTCAAGCAAATTCCTTTTTGCAATTTTTCTTGTGTCCCCTCAAATATCTAGCCTCTCCTTTACTTTTAATTATTAATTATTTTTTATCAGTTTCCTGCAGGTTGTTCATCAATTTACATATTGTAATTAAGTTTCTTCTTTCTTTTAGGGTTGTCAGTTGCATTTCTTTTAGTCTGACATCCTTCCACTCACATACTCAAACTCACATTCACCCTTCCATTTCAGTTTTGTTTCACTTATTGCTAACATATGAAACTTTGGCTCCACGAACATTCCTGTAATCACCTCCCTTTTACACTCAAGCATACTACATCCAGGCACATTCAAACACCTAATCTTTAGGCTTGTGTAGACGGTCTATCTTCCATCTCTGTACTTGTATTTTTGTAGGAGAGTACATAGAGAAGGAGCTTCCCAGATCCCTCACTACATCGCTTTCTGTCGCCTTTTACGAACCACAAGGAATACAGTGGTAGTAGTATTCTTGCAGCCCCCATCACGGAGAAGAAAAAAAGTCTCTACTCTTATCAATTTCCTTCCACCCAATCCTTAATTGACTTGATCCATAAATTCACCTGAATTGTTGCTCTAATCTGTGCAGCTTACATATAACATTTAAAATGCATAAATCAATGCATCCTGCCAGGCACAATGAGCCTTGACACTGCTCTTCACTGTAAAGTTACCTCATCCCACCATGTAGACCTGGCATGCTGTGATACCATGACCACTTTCACTTGGATACAAACATGCTTTACACCAAAAGAAAGAGTCAACAGTCTGGAGCCAAGACCAACTCTCAGCATACATCAGAACTGACAAGTGTTAGATATGCTAGCCAAGTGTTCATATGCTGCTCATGTCTCCAGGGACTTGATAGTCAACCTTTCTAGGCCAAGGGGGCTGCAATTTGCAAACACGCTCATTAACCCTAACTGCACACATTCAACTGAAACAATTCTGTTATATTCTCCACCATGCTCACACTCATCACACACACTCAGTTAAGAAAGTGTGTCATATTTTTCCTTTGTGTTTTAATTGTGTTAGTAGAGTGACATGCTTCACCTCTAAGTGACAACTTCATGTCTGGCAACGTGAAATACCCTCAGCATGCATAAAAACTAGCAACATTTTTATATGTTACCCAAGAGAGTCTGTGCTATTGTTGATGGCAGGCTTATCAGTGTTAATATCTCTAAGCAAAAGTGAGCTGCAGTTGTGCATACCACATTCAGGTTAAGGCTGTTGTCATGCACTCTCATACACATCCAGCTGAAAAATTTCCATCTTACATATTTTCCAATGGATATATAATAGTTATTGATAATGTAAAAAATGTTGGTACAAATTGAGAATCCATTTATGAGAATGCACAGGATCGAAAGTACTCTTGATTTTGGATTTGTCTGAATTTAAAAATAAACAAAATAACACAGTAATATTTACATTTGCCTTTAAAAAAATAGACCGAAGGTGACAAGCACACACCGCAGAAACCAGTTGTTGACTGGTTTGTTTACAAGCCATGTGCTACACAAGTTCAGAAATATGTGTGATTTCCCACAAGTTGTGCAAGAACTGAAATGGCAAAGTTTCAGGGCATGTGAATATTAAAGTTCCACTGTATTTGTATTTGCATCTATATAATGAGATAGCATTTCAGGTGGATAATGACCACAATATATGTCACGTAATTACAAAATGTTTCACTTTACATCCAGTCTGGGTTCCCTGTAGTGAGCATGAGCCTCTGGAACTAAATGTGTAAGAAAATAATCGGAAAAGATATCCCTAGTGATCCATTTCCTTTTGTTAGCAAAATGATGGACACAGGGTATTCAAACCTTTACAAATAAGAGAGTGAGAATGCAAGCTTTTGCCTTCTGAAAATATAGAATTTTTCACTTGTGGCATGTCACGTCAGCTCTCAAAACTTATGGATTTTGTAAGTTTTTAGATTTTTTAATACCAATTAAGGGATTCTCAACTCGTCCACAGTGCATTTTTCCCCCATCAAATAATACAAATTTCTAGAATTCAGCACTCTATACATGTGAATTACTTTCATTAGATAACATCCTACCGTATTTACATGAGAATATTAAGACAAATAGATATAGAGATAGACTATCAAGATTACATCAGTTGGCAGTTGGACAGATAAGTAGAAAGAGATAGTAGGTAGACAGAGACAGACTGATAGGTAGACAGATGGATGGAAATATAAAGATTGATTGGTATATAGAAAAATAGATAGACATAAAAATATAAAGTATACATCATGTATTACACAAAACTCACAAGTTTGGTAAGCAGTTAGAGTTGCAAAATATTACCCGACATGAAATTACAAAACCAAAGTCCCTAACTGAATGTGAACTGTGTAACTGGTACTGAAAGGCCACACAACGGTGGATGAATTTGATATCCCACATCAAAGGTTTTTCACCTAAAACATAAAACCCTTCCACCCTAATACCTAAGAATATTTGATTTCTCATCAATACTTGAGAATATTTGATTTCTCATCAAAGGCACATAACCTACTGAGAAAAAATAGAATGGCATTCACATATTTGGATGAGATGATTAAAAAATTTCTTGTATCATTGATCAGTCCAAAGTTGGAATAAGCAGCAATCATATAGTCACGGCACAAATAGAAAGATGCAAAAAAGATTGAAAGAATACAGAGAGCAGTTACTAAAATGACTCCATGCCTGAGAGATCTACCATATAAGGAAAGACTATCAAGATTGAAACTCTCAACCATAAAAGAAAGAAGAGAAAGAGATCTCAAACCAGTGTACAGGGCTTCAATGGAAATGGAAAAAGTCAAAAGAGAAGATCTGTTTATGTAGGATTCAAGAAAAAGGAGTTAAAAATGACTAGTGGCAATAGAGACACCAAAAAATACATCTTTTCACACAGAAGCATAAAAATCTGGAACAATTTGGAAGCAGAAGTGGTCCACGCAAGGAATATAAAGGAATTTAAAGCCAAGCTTGTAAATAATAGATATAGAGACGGGACAGTATAAGCAAAGCTCTTTTCCTCTAAGTCACAAATAGGCAAATAAAATGTTTGTGATTACTTGTACCAGTTGAGTATAATTTCAAATTAATACCATTTATAAAAGGCCAGCAGAAAGGCAATCTGTAAGTGGAAAACTAAAAAGGAAACATGTTGCATTCAGTATATCAAAGAAAGTAGAGTTACTAATAACTCAATAAAAGTGTTTCAGAGCAGGGTCCGAAAAAATTAAACCAAGCCGGCTCAGACATAATAAACATAATAAAAATTAAGCCTTGTTCCAGAAAATTGGAAAATCCAGAAATTCAGATCACCTCAGGTCCAAAGCTTGCCTGATAAATGGTTCAGTATATGAACTACAAGAAATGCAAGTTTCATGTTATCTGATTTTCATGTTTGCCAAGTTTCACAATGATCCTTATAGTGTCGGTATACTAATTCTACGCACTATTTGACTTCTCCACTAACCAATTTTTAACATGGCAAAAACTTAAACTTGAAGGTTGGCAGTCATCATGTTTTGACAAGTAGATATTCATACATGAGTGGCAGAGAGCCATGAAGTGTATACAATATGTTGGATTGTGGCTACACAGTCAGGCCACCCAATGATGTGGTGGCAAGGTAGGTCACCTGTTTTATGACTTGGTTGGAGTGTGTTCATCTAGTTGTCATAGCTATACAAGTTAAGTTACTAAGCACATATTTTTATGATTCACTATTTCTATTCAACTAGTTTAAAAGGTGGATACTTTTATTCCCTCCAAGATTTACAGAGTAATAACATGGTTGACTTATAAGGTGGTGTGGCTGTGAAACAATCCTGTAGGGTAAGGTGCTATGACTGTGCGGCCAATTGTTCAAAAGGATTTGATATAAAGGCAGGAAGCCTCCCTCCTTACTTATTTATCTGCAATAGCTAAGCATTCCTTCATGAAGGAAAACAAGGTGAGGCCATGACCATATTTTCTTATAGTATTCATTATTTAGTATCATTACTGTGGCTAGCACTGATCCCTGTGGTACTCCATTTGTTACACTGGTCTACCCTGACATTTGATCCCTGATCACAGTCCTCATTTATTTTTTAAGTAGTCTTTCATCCACTTCAAAATGTTACTCTTCAGTCCTCCTATATGTTCCAATTTCAAAAATAGATCTCTAAGAGGTACCTTATCGAAGGCTTTCTTTAAATCTAGATATACACAATCTACCCAACCTTCTCTATCTTGTAACATGTTAATTGCTATTGTGTAAGAACACAACAGATTAATAGCACATGATCTTTCTTGTCTAAACAATGTGTGTGTGTGTGTGTGTGTGTGTGTGTGTGTGTGTGTGTGTGTGTGTGTGTGTGTGTGTGTGTGTGTATACCACCAAATTAAATTGCATTTGAATAAGCTTAAATTAGTGTAGAAGGGGGTGAATTGATAAATATTAGAATAAATCCCTTTCTCTATATATGTATTGTTTAAAATCAAATCTATTATCTCATAAATAGCAGTTTGACAAGAAAGGCAATATTGATAAAGTACTAAGAAAATGTAAATATTTACCTGATCTTGGTTAGCTGAGCTGGACTTTTGTAATGAGAGTGGTTGACCCAGTTGCGCCATGTCCACGGTGGAGAGCCCTGGCGTCGCCGAGTGTCCTACTGACATCGGTGGCAAAGGAGAATCCACGTGTAACACAGCAATGCTTCCGCCACCCACACCAATGGTGGATGGTACAAATATGTGAGGTGAGGAGGAAACAAGCTGAGGTGATGAGTGATCAGGATTTACGTTGGGAACTTCAGAGCCATCATGTTGCGCACCACTTCTGGCATTTTCATCCTTCACTAATCTGGAATTATTCACTGAACGGTTCATTATATCTGGCTCGTCACCGTTGATGCTATCTTCACCTTTGCGTTTACGTCGAGCTTTCATTCTAACGGCTATATTTTGTCGACGCTGAGCACGCTGTTCTGGAGTTTCACATGCTCTCCTTTTCCTCATTCTCTCGGCAGCCTTGATGCGACGCACAGTTTTAGCATCAGAACTCTCTGTGGCTCTCCTTAATCTCATGCGTTCTGCCGCTCGTTGTCTATCCATTTCCCTCTCTTGCATGGACATGCCAGCACGTCGGTTTCTTGCTCGAGAAGCTGCATCTAACCTTCTCCTCAGTTTTATATCATTATCCTCACTTGCCCTTTTACGTCTCATTCGCTCAGCTTCTCTTATTCTACGTAATCGTTTTTGTTCATCAGACTCTGTCGCTCTCTTTTCCCTCATGCGTATGGCAATTCTGACTCGCCGTTCTGACTGAGCTTCGTCTGTGAGCTTTGGACGGCGACGTTTAGGATTCTGAGATAATGACGTTAAACTGTTTGCTTCATTGACTTCTGCTGGCTGAAGCATGACCACTTCCTCAGCTTCATTTTCTGGAGGAACATTGCCTTTGTTCATGGCTTGTAATGATGCATTGACCTGGATGTTCATCATCAACAACTCTGTGGAAATTAGTTGCAATTATAATTAATCATTAGTACAGGAATGCAATGCCTTACATATACACTAGGGTGGTCCCAATATACTACATATGAAGAAAGAAAAGTTTTCTTAAAACTCTTCTAGGATTACATTTAAACAATATAATTACACATTACACAATAATCATTACATTAACATGAAAGTTCATTGACAGTTGGCAACTGGTATACAGTAACAATGCATTCATATTGCAATATTTATAGTGGTTTAATTTCCTTTAATAACAAACAATTCAAGAAAAATTAATAAAAAAATAAACATTTTCAGAGCACTACAAAGAGAGATATCAGATGTTGATCATTTTCTGCAATTATGGTGCCAATCTTAAGAGCAAAAAGATATATCGTGCCTTTTGAACAGTGCATATTGTTTATAAGCAATACCATTTTCTTTTCTATGAAAGATTTATTCTTTCTGATTAATAGCATTTTCCTTATCAGTGTACATAATCCTTATACATAGTGAAATGTAATGTATAGTAAGAATGTGGATTTGGTGACTAATTGGTACCAATATAATCTCTCCAAAAGTAAAATTGCTCTATGTGAATAATTCAAACAATGAGAAAAATATTAATTAGTACCAGTCATCTGAAAGTTATACTTTTTCCTTAGATTTTGGCAAAATCCTTGTTGTAGAAAATTATCTTTCCTCATGCCAAATACTGTTTTCAATAATGAAATTACAAATTATCACACAGAACAAAATTAGCCAATATATGAATAGTGATGTTCTGTATAAATAAAAACATAAATAATAAAGCTTTCATTAACCATGTGCAAGTTTAGAGCCAACATTACAGGCAAGTCCCAAAGGTAAGAGCAGTTAGGTTCCACCTGGCATGCTCACAAAGTGAAATTTTGTGTAGCGTAACAGATAAGTAATGGTATAATATAGGCTTCATTCCAAGACCCCATCACATGTTTTTTAAGCTAAAATAACCATACCAAACACAAACACACAGCGTCTTTCCACTGCCCACAAGCTCCTTCCTCTCTGTGCATCTGAATAATTGTACCATATAAAGTTAAAGACTAGAGTGTGCTTCCATGGTCTACAGTTGTCGCTGCTGCAATGGGCCGGCTGCCATCTCACTGCATTAAAAAATACAAAACCAATGATTTCACACACCTCACTCTTACTCAATTTCCTGACACTACAATTTGATACTGAGAAAAATGAGACCATTGTCGTCTTCCTGAGGAAATTTTGCATTGCGATAGCAAAAATTTGTAGCTGTAATGTAAGCACAAGTATATGAAAATGATGATTAAGTAAAATAGTGCATAAACATTTTCTTCTACTTATTTTGCTTCAACTTTTGGTCATATATTTTGAATCACATTTCCTGAATCTGCACACTTTTACAATTCTTTTGGTGTAGGATACATCCCAGTGTGAAACTGTTTAGTGTCAAAATTTCCTGGGAACATGAATGTGCTGTGAAACTGAAGTGTGGCTCTGAAGGCTCCTCGGCAAATTTGTGGAAGCATCGAGTTTAGGTAACAAATTTGCCATTGAGATTTCTGTGCCACACTCATGTTCCCAGGTAAGTTTGATGCTCTAGATATATTCACACTGGGATATATCCTACACTAACATCATCATAATAGTTTCCACATTCAGAAACTGTGCTTAAAAATGTAATAAGTACCTGACCAATAAGAAATTGAAGCCAAATAAGTGGGAGAAAATGTTTAGTTATGTACTATTTAACATAACCCTCATTCTTGTATATTTGTGTTTACATTACAACTTCCAAATAATACTAATGCAATGCAGAATTTCGTCAGGAAGATGATGCTGATCTCAACTTTTCTTAATACAAAACAGCTGTGTCAGAAAATCAGGTAAGAGTGAGGTGTGAAATTGTCAGTTTTGGATCTTTCAGCCGAGTAAAGATGTCCGCCAGCTCAGTGAAGTATAGTGTGGTGGAATGGGTAAAAAGAAATATTTCAAGGTGTAGGAATTATCTATCTATCTATATAGAGTACAAGCTCAATCTAACGGGACCCAATTTAGTGGAAACTTTTCTATGCACGGTATAGTGGAAACAATTTAATTAAATGGAGCAATATTTGGAGCGGTTCCGTTAGTGTCTGCCAACTCACATGCCTTGCTTTTTATTTGGTGGAAGTCCTTTGATTCACCAACATTACAGAATAGGATTTTGCATTAGAAAATAGAAACTAAGATTATTGGTCCAAGAGGAAATTGTTGAAATAACAGATTGGATAAGAGGAGAGGGAGGACCCAGAGGTATAGATAGCAAGATCATCTACATAAAGGAATAATAGAACACCAGTCGATAAAGAAGATATATCATTAATTGCAAAAAGGAATAGGGTAGTGCTAAGGACACAAAATTAAGGGACACCTTCAAATTGAGTGAAAGAAGAGATGGAGGAAGCAACTCGGACACGAAGGTTTTGATCACGGAGAAAGGATTGGATAAACATATGCATGTTACCAGTAATTTTGAGGGAGGATAACTGAGTTTATACAACTCTAGCTCCTAAAAAAAATATTTCAATTAATATTACTACTACAGGTACATAACCATTTATCCGAACTCCAGAATTCCGAACACCTCTAAATTTTAAACGTTTTCCGAGTGAGATAGGCAAGCGTCACAAATGGAAAATTCCAGAAAGTACTTAATTGTTCCTGAGCGATGTACAGCCGTTTTGAGCCACATGTCAGGCCGTCAACTACTGGAAAGAGCTCAGATAGGTCCCGAGCGATGTACAACTGTTTTGAGACACGTGTCAGGCCATCAACTACTGAAAAGAGCTCAGATAGGTCCTGAATAATGTACAACTGTTTCGAGACATGTATTGGGCCCTTAGCTGCTGGAGGTGACACCACCCGCCAGCCCAATTAGGTTGGTGCCAGCTTACTGTCAGTAGCCGTTATAGCAACACCTTCGTGCCTGCATTACTACCCACGTGTTTCCTGCTATACATTGTATTGAAAATGTCAAAAAGCCTGCAGACACCCCTATGGGCAGTAGTGAAAAAAAAAAGAGGAAACATTTATGTCTAACAATATCGCAAAAAGTCAAGCTGCTGGAACAATTGGACCATGGTGTAAGTGTGAAGCGTCTGACTGAGGAGTTTGGCGTTGGAAAAACCACTATATACAACATTAAGAAACAGAAGGACAAACTGTTGAGGTTTTATGCTGAAAGTGATCACAAGAAGTTGATGCAAAATAGAAAAAACACTGCAGAAAGCAAAAAATGAAGATCTTGATCATGTGTTAATGGAGTGGATTCATCAGCGCCAGAGTGAACATATGCTGCTTGACGGACTGATGGTTATGAAACAAACCAAACTCTACCATGCTGAACTGTCCCAATAAATCATTCAGAAATTCGGAAAATCCTGAAAACCAACCCACTCCCGGTCCCAAGCAGTTCGGATAAATGGTTATGTACCTGTATTAATAATTACTACTACTACTAATTACTGCTACTACTACTACTTCTACTATTCTACTATTACTACTACTACTGCTGCTGCTGCTGCTTCTAACTTTATTATTGTTATTATTATATATGTATGTATGTTGGGACTGTTGTGGATACAATCCCCACTATCATTACCATTGCGTGACTGACCTGACGTGCAGTGTTTTGGTGTGGTATACTGATCTTCTATGAGGGTCTAGGGGCTAAGTGAGAGGAATGAATATGTATGTGTGTATGGGTGTGTGTATGCATACCTAGTCTTGGCTACCCCTCTTTGGGGGGATAATAGATTATCATTATTATCAGTCCTGTTCACTGCAGGTCTTAAAATGTGACACAGCGAGGGATTAGGAAACCCCTTCCTCTGTATTTTCTCCTATGAAAAGACAGAGTG